>JAQIXA010001998.1:0-20435 GCA_034699045.1 Nanhermannia cf. coronata Gr-Ori-00579 | reverse complement strand
ATAGACCTGAATATATACTCCCTCATCGCTAAAGCTCTGTCGGGGAAAAATAAAATGCAATACCCCCGCAATACTAGAGGTACCAGAGGACATAAATGGGGATTTATGATAATTAAAAGGGTAAACCGAAACTAACGCGGGAGACATTTTATTTTAGACTTTACCCAGTGCATACTTGGTAGATATGTTGTCTATGTTCCAGTTGTTAAAATTTTTCTAGACTTGATCTAGGATTAGGACTTGTGTGTCTGATATTTGGCTGCTGGTTATTTCTTTACCACCAAGTACAAGTAAAGGAGTTTTGAAGGGCTTTTTTATTTTATATTTTTGGTATTAAACTTGTAGTCTAGCCTAGCAAATAGTTATGTAATGTTTGTCATTTACTTTGGAGAAACAGCTGCTGGTAAGGGCTGCTCCCCAACATCAATTTGACGGATAAAATAAGTACATACTTGTACATGTACATGTATTAGGACTACCAGTAGAAATAAAAGTAAGGTAATTAAATAAATCTGTATTTCACTCCAATATTTATTAATTTTTGCCTTTTTTTCGAGCCTAAACTCTAAACGAATCTATACTACTACAGATATTAGACTTTCTGACTTGAGATCTTGATCTTGAGATGAGGCTTATGACATGACAATTATAAGATGCGAAAAATATTCGAAAAATTTACCAATAGGTAGGTACTTATCCTTAATGCGAGTATTTATATAGGTAGGGTACCTACTTTTCTAAAAAGTTTAAAGTTTCAAATATTATTGACAGAGTTTCAGAAGAAAATGCATAATTATAAAAACTTAAATTAATTTTGAACAATTTTAGGCTAATAATGAAAAAAATGAGAGTAAAGTTATCAAGTATTTTAACATTATTTAGTTATACCTATTTGTATGGCAGAAAGACATTTTATACGAAATTGGTATCTACCTATATCAGCTACCAATGAGTCCTATTAAAATTTTGAAATATTTTTCAAGAGAAAAGTAAACTAGGTAGGTATTTGATAGTTTAATAAGTTTAAAGGAAACACAAATCAAATTGTTTTTCTAGGAGGTGACACAATTGCAATTATTACTTGCTTATTTTACACAAGTGATAGCAATGAAATGAAACTTTCTCTCTTGTCTTGTCTCATTTTAAAATTTGGCCAAGAATGCAATCCTGACTATGTACGATGTCATGCTACCTATATAGTCTAACTTTCTACTTATATTTTCAAAGATTTAAATATTTTGGGTGATTTATGATTTAATTTTCTCTTATTTGTGGAGTCTTTAGAAATCAACTTGAGGCTTGAAGTCATTCCAATTCCAAGTACACTGTACAAGGATTCAGATGAGTCTTAGGCAAAGTTATTTTATTACAGTTTGAAAATTTGAAAATGACTAGATCTGGCCAAGTATTTGAGAAAGATTTTAATAATAGTTATTCATATACATCTTTACGGCTCTAGGTAAAAATCCTAGCTGCCAAAATCCTAACATACCAAAATCCTACCTAGCCAAAATCCTACCGACCGAAATCATACCTAAACTAAAATCCCAGCTAAAAATCCCATCTAAATCTAATCTCAATTAAATCTTAATATATATGTATTCATTAGAGTATACTTATACTGTAAATATGAGTTACATACCTATATTTTGAATCTGACGAAAATTCAAAATTTTGTCAAAATTTTCAATTTTTGAGGTTTTTAATATACAATGTTTTTCAAAATTGACCAAAATTGGTCAGCTTTAGTCAAAAATTTTCAATTTTTGAGATTTTGAGGTTTGAAAAAGCCAGATGGGTATGCTCATATATTTAGATGGGATTTTTAGATGGGATTTTAGTTTAGGTAGGATTTCGGTCAGATGGGATTTTGGAGGTAGGATTTTGGTATGTTAGGATATTGGCAGCTAGGATTTTGACCGCGACCCAGGTACCTATATGTATATGTATGTAGTTGTAGTTATATATATAAAAAAAATTGTAGTTATACATAGAAGTCCAAAGCAAAAACATGTTAGTTCCGATTCCGATTTCAGAAAAGTTGATAATCATAAGGTCAAAGTTTTTCAAAAAGTTGATAAGATACTTTATTAGTAGATAGGTACTTTATTTATAAGAAGAATTGTAAGAAATTTAACAAGTCTTTATCTTAATAGATCTTACTACCAACAGATTATACTCAAATAGGTAATTTAAGGAAATATCGAAATTTTGAGTACAAATACAAATATTTTCAATATGGTTTTAAATAATAACTTTCATTGCATTATCATATCAATCTTTGTCATTATTTTTTGTAAAAAATGAGATTTTTTAATCTACGAATTACTATGTACTACTACTGACTACTGACTACAGTTTATGTTTAGAGCTTGAATAAATTCTGAATTACGAGTACCTACTTTATTGTAGATAATTAGACCATTGTTTGTTTGATTATTGACTCTTGATGGTTTTTTATTTGAATTTTTTATTTCCTAATTTGACCTTGAATGGTTGAAATTCTTAAAAACTTTCTTTTAACGATATTTGGTACTACAAGATATTCAAAATATTCAAACAACTTTCAATCAATTTTGTTATTTTTTTTGAAAAAAATGAAGTGCTTTTTAGGGATTTTCGTTTGTCTTTTTGTTTTGATGACAATTTGTGAATATTCACAGGCTCATCGTATTCGTGGGGAAATTACTTACCATGGGGTTATTTTCAAGTAAAATGTATGTGCTGGAGATTTTAATTTTTGAAATTTATAGGAAGTTTGCTCTTATGAGAATGAGGGGAAACAAGTTTGTAGACGACTCTGTATGGGTAAGTACCCTACCCTACCTACTTTTTACCTCTAATTAAAGCCTATTTAACCTCTATCCTAATTTTTTTTAAATCACAGACGATGGAATGATTGATGGTAAAAACTCAACTCAACTTATCTTTATAGATAGTAATTTAAGAAAGAAAGATATTCATTAATTTTTATTGATTTTGTAGGAGAATGTCGAGGAGGTGAGAATTATCTAATAATTACGAATTACTGTAGTTATTTCAGCTCAGAAAATTCTGATTTTGAGCTCAATATTAAACCCATGAAAACTTTTTGTTGGCTTTCGACTTTTTTAGCAATTCAAAAATAAGTAGGGTGCAATTTTTTATAAATCTTTGCCATTATTTTGTATAAAAAAGTGAGGATCGTCTTATTTGGATTGTCTTTAACTTTCAATCAATTTGAAAGGAAATTTATTAAATTTGAAACTTGAAATAGCTTTAAAATTCAAAAAAAAAGTCATAAAATAAGTACCCTACCTAGACTAAATTAGGTAGGCTATCTAAACCTACTATTTTATAACTACCTACTATAATTTTACTTATTTATTTAATTCATAGGGGTCAGAAGAAAATGCTACTGGTACAATATATTAAACCTACATGATCCTAAAATTTACCAATTAATACCTACAAAATATTATCGTTTAAAAAAATAATTGTTGTACCTAATTTATAATTTCTTCTAGTGCTCGATATTCAAGAAATTACGACTAATTGGAATATTCAAAACCCTGGCTGAATTTTCTCATCCATATTTCTAATATAATCTCAAATCCCTTTTTATGAGGTGTCTTTTTGTAATAATTTGTAGTTTTTATGAGATAAATAAATACATATTTTTTTTGAAAAATATCAATTCTACACACTAGTTCTTTCCCGTAGATATGTAAGTATAACATGCCTAATGCCAAGGTATTAATTAAGTACTTAGGTATTATCATTATTAGTTATTAGTATATTTTAAGATTATGTTTAGCAATTAGCAATAGGCTTATCAAGAACTCAAACTCAAAATTCGGATACCCTACTAAAAAACAGTTAATTAGCTAAGTTATATACAATTTACTTTACACGTATTATATTAAATAATTTAGAAATAATAACTTAGAAATACTAATGAAGTCGAGACGAAATTATGCAAATATTGAGTATAATTTAAGCATTTATAATTTATTTATACATACGTATACCTAGCTATAAGTCATTAGTACGATATATCATATTCATATCCCAGAATAAAAATTCTTGTATTTAGTTAGAATCATCGATTGATTTTAAACTATTTTGTTTTGACACTAAATATTTTCAATATTTAATAAGCCTTTGTTTCAAGTTATTTTAATGACATTCGAGTTTAACAAAGCTCAATAACCTTGAGTCCAAAATTCTTTACTCAACTTTCATTTTCTAATTGCATTTTATATGGTACATTTTCCCAATCGTCTTAACAGGAGTCAATAGTTGCAAAAAAAAACTCAGAGTTAAAAAATGAAGGCTTTTTTCATCCTTTTTGGTATCTTTCTCATTTTGGGAACCATCTGCAAATTGTCTGATGCAAGACAGGTAAAAAATGAACAACTATTGAATATCTGAATATTTATTAACTTTTTAATTGCTAATTCTATAGGAGATTTGTTCACCAGAAAATCAAAGAAAAAATCTTTGCAAAACTCTTTGCTTAGATGATCCTGATCAATTGACTGGTAATTCTTTATTATCTTACTGTATTCAGAAAGTCTAAAAAGTTTATGAGAAATCTAAAATTTAATATTTTAGGCAAATGTGTTGGAAAACGTTGCTTCTGTGCACGATACAAAAAGGGAATTTTTGAAGACAAATAAGCCCATGGATAAATACATAAATTAGATAATATTTACCGTAATTATTTTGTTAAAATTTGATAAAAAAATTAGCACTTTCTATACATACCTAAAAACATACACTCTCTAATTCACTTATTTATGTCTCAAACTTGAAATTAATAGAAATAAAGTCGCATAAAATTTGGTCATTTTAAGATAATTTTACTTACTAATCCTAAGTACCCTACCTATATAATACTCCTAGAATAGAGTTATGTTCCCTAATGTATCTGTAATTCTTATAAACTTAACATTTAAATATAAATGCACAATTAAGCATGATTTTATGACTCATGTTTATCTTTTATCTATACTTTGCACTTAATAACCTAACCTGTAACCTAAAATAAACTAAACTAAAAATAAATTTGGGTTATTTTCAAACGGGTAAAATTTAACCAAAATATAAGGACAAATTCAACCAAAATAGGGATGAAAATTATCAATACATTTCTGTATATTTTTGAAACAATTTTTAATCTAAAAATATCAGAGTTTATCAAAATCAACCTGTAATTTCTGCAAATACAATTAGGTACATAATATTATAATAATAATAATTCGCATTTATAGTCGAAGGTTTCACGCTATTGCAAGGTTTTCAAACCGAGACTCGTCTTTAGAGAAGATATACCTAGGGCCTAGGGTACTCTGTTTTTCTCTAAAGGCCTCGAAAGACACCCATAAATGGTGTATTATTTGTTATATTACTAATTATGCTAAGAATTTTTGACTTTTGATTGAGATTTAATTAACCAAATTATGACACTTTATGATTATGAATCTGATTACTGATTATGATTATCTGAATTCTGAATTCTGACTGAATCCTGAACCTGAAGGATTTTTTTTAAATGCCCTCCTGCCAATTTTTTCCAAAATCAAAATTCCATTTAACGACTACAAACTACAATTAAATCTAACGGTGACTGTGATCCCAATGACAAGCAATAGTATGATAAGCAATAGTAATCCAGGTCATATTCATAATAATTATGGTCCAGCAGGTCAAGGTCATCAAAAATTCAAATTCAAAGTCCAAAAGTTTAAAAAGACAAAATATATGTCTCAAAGTACCCACAAGATACTACTGGCTGTCGAGTCTTAAAACCTCAAACTCAAAATCTCAAAACTTTTTTTGATATTTTTTTGAATAAAAGATTTCGATTTCGTAATTCGTATTAAAATTAAAATTTTTGTGTCATCATAATTATCCATTGTTCATTAGGCGCTTAATTAATTGTTATCATTATCATTATCATTATTTAACATCATCTGTATTCTGCTGATCTGTAGGAGAAATATAAACATCCGTTCTGGTAATTACTACTTATATTACTTAAATTAAATAACACGAATATTTTGTATGCTCAAACTACTATCAAATTCAAACCATATTTTTTTAGTTTAAATCCAAAAAAAGTCCAATTAAATGACGAATAATCTGTCAAAGTAAGCTTTTTAATTATGGATGGAAGAAATGCTCATGCTGGTATCCATTCTGTAAATAAATCATCTGGTGATGATATTAAAATTGAGGTAAATCTTTTTGTTATGACACGTGTAAAGTGTAATCTGTGTCCACTATATCAGTTTCAGGTTAATTTAGCTCTAAAAAATCATATTTTGGCCTCGTACACTTTCACAAGAATTACTAATGCATGTACTATTACTAAGGCACAAATTTGGGTTTTCAGAGCTGAAGTAAAAGAACATACCTTGCTATTTTAATTTTGAACTCGAAAACATCTGATTTTTTAACTTTTAATTGCCTTAAAATGTATAAACCCTTTTGTAATTAAATAATTTTGTAAAGTCATCAAAATCAAAATCAAGTTTGAGTTATGTTAATTAACATTATAATGTGTAATTAATATTGTGTATTTTACTTTTTTACAGATGGATAAGAACAAGGAGATTGACTTAGGATCACATCTTGAAGGAGATATTATAATCCCAGGCCTTAATGGAAGTTCAGGACCAAATGATTCATCTGCTAGTGGTGGAGAATTTAATACTTTAGATGAGCCAATATTCGACACAATCGTAAGATTCCAAATTTCTAATTCTAATAATTGTTTATTTTATTCACTTAATTTAGCCTTGAAAAACCAAAAGTTGGTCTCAAAAGTTGGTTTTAGGCTTTTTTTTTACTATAAAATTAAGACCCAATATAGAGCTTTTCAAAGCTGAATGACTGGGATAAACTTAAGACATGACTATGTCATTTTATTAAATATTTTTTTGTATTCAAAATTCATAGAGCAGAGATGTCAAAGCAATTGGATTAAAACTTCAAGCATCACTTTATTCCTCTATTATTAATCCAGACAATACAAATAAGAATATTTTATTGAAAGAATGGGATTTGTGGGGTCCACTAATACTTTGCACTTATATTGGATTGTAAGACATATTTATATTAAGTAGGTTATATACATATTTTACATTTTAAATTAAATCTTTTATTGATAATAGCTTGCTTCAAATGATTGGAGGTGATTCATCTGGATATGTTTTTACAGAAGTTTTTGTATTAGTATGGATTGGGATTGCAGTTATTACCTACAATTTTGTATTTTGCTTCTCTGCAACGATGTAAGGCTTAATTTTATTTACAAAAAAGTTAAAGTACTCTACTAATTTTTTATGACAATTTTTAAAATAGGTCTACTTTCCAATGCGTTTGTGTTATTGGCTATTGCTTGGGACCTTTAGCTGTAGCTGTTACATTATTTGAGCTGTTAAAATTGGTTGGATTACTCGAAGGAACTTTTTTCTTGCGATTATTAACAAGGTATTAAAATAACATATAATTTATTTTAACAGATATTGTTTAAGTTCGAAAAGCTTCAAAATTTATTTCTAAATTATAAATGAATTTTGATTAGAAATTTTAATCTTCAAAATTAATTGTCAAAAATTATTTGTATAAAATTGTGTCATTGATTTTAATGCCTAATATTGTCTAATATTTATATTTTTAGTTTACTGACAGCTGGTTGGGCTGCTTTTGGTAAGTTTAAAACAATTAAATACTTGCGAAATTTTTGGAACAGTGTAGTAAAAGAATGTTAATGTTGGGTTCTATTGTTAGCTGCTGCACGCATTCTTGGTTCCACGACAGCAGTGGAAAAGAAATATATGGTACTAGGTCCTGTTGTGATATTCTATCTTCTAACTTCTCTTCTCATTCTCTACCATTCCCAGTAAAATTACATTTTACTACACCTAGGATTTATAATTTATAATTTATTTAAAATCATGAATTTTAATTTTCGACAATTACTATAAAAATCTGTCGCATTATTTCAGCGTTTCACTACTGACCTGTTAATTTCAGTCATTTATCATTTACTTTTAATAAAAAGTACTTGGTACATTGTATATCACTATTCATTATCATATTTAACTGGTAAATATAAATATAGATAACAAATTTTAAATATTTATATAATAAATCAAGTTTCATTTACTCTAAATACTTTTACAATTTTGTATATTGTTTGCCTGAATTAGGAATTAGAAAGATTAGGAAATGAGAATATGCCAGTGGAAAATTACAAGTTTTAAAAATAGAGAAAGTTTAACTCCTATTTCCTAAAATTACAAATTAGATTGTATTAGGTAGGTATTAGGTAGGGTATTTGTATTTATGTTTCTGCTACTTATACTGATACTGATAACTACATTACATACTAATTCAACAATTGGTATCTTTTATAAATAATAGGTAGGCGGTATGTAGCAGTTTATTCCAGATTCTTCCTTTGATTCTTAGATTCTTATCATTCATTAGGTATCGATTAAAATCAAAAGATAGAAATTAGAATTACCTAGTATTAGGTAAAAATACTGATTTGTATATTATGATAAAATGTAACAAGTGACAGTAGTTTCCTGTTTAATAGGTTTTTATCCGAGAATTTGAGTAGATTATAGATTTTAGATTATTCAATTTTTTTATATATTTTTATGAGACCTCTCCTATAACCTATACCCATTACCTAAATAATAATATCTATCTACAGTCTACAGATACTTATTACAAATACCTAGTTACTTTGTCATATAATGTCTCATAATATTTGCTGATACCGGATAGGTACCTAGTAAACATACTCATTCAATTCAATAGTATTTCTACCACAAATATGACTCACAATCTGTATCAGTAGTTTAAACAACCATTCTGCAGTTGTTTGTAAGTTGTAATGTAAATGTAATTAGCAAATTACAATTACAATACGTTCAAATTCTTGAACCATCATAATATAACCATAATTTAATGCTTTTTATTACAGTACTACATACGCATGGCCAGTACCTACTGATAAATTATAATTTTAACCTTTATTTCTCTCAAAAAACTGGAAACTCCTTCTACCACATTACACTGCTTCTAACTATAAGTACTTATCTTTAGTTCACTAGTACTTTTAGTTTAACCCTAATTCATATAATTTTTTCAGTATAGGTAGGGTATGTACAAATGTTATGTACTACGAAATACGAATAGATTCTAGTCTAGATACTCGAATACTTACAATATGTACAAAAAACAAATGCATTAGTAGTAGTTCTACAGCTACAAGTGAGATATTGTAGTTGTAGTTGTAGATCTTGTTATACCTTATACCGTATACCTATATAAGTAAGTACCTACTACTAGTATAAGATTTTGGAAAAAGGATCCATATGCGAGTAAACTATATTTGCAGACTTTTGAAGTAAAAGCAAATATAGTTTTACGTCTATCATTTTCAATTTTATTTTTTATTAAATAATGATAGATTGATAAATGTAGTTTAATTTACTGCCTATTCCTACCTTTGTTTATATTACTTGAACAGAGATAAAATTGTACTTAAATAATGTAAAAAAATATTTATAAGTAGTTTTAAGTGTAGATTTGAGAATTTAAACTTAACAAAATTGTAGACAAAATTCTTTAGCTATTTACAAAGTCAGCAGAATTTTTAATTGATAAGTCATTTATTGCCAACTTGTGCTGATTTCAAGTGAGTAATTTATTTATCTTAATATTTTAATTCATTGTTTAATTAGTTACTTGTTTTTTAAATATTTTTTAGGAAAGTTTAATTTTGGAAAAAAATTGGGGATTCATTGCTTATTTTGAAATTCTAATTCCTATAAAGGACAATAAAATTTGGACTTTGACAATCCTAGAGAAAATTTCTAATTTTAACTATTGACAAATCAAAATGACTTCGAGGAAAGATGAAGCTGAACCATTGTTATTGGGAGATCAAAATACTTCAAATTTTGAAAGGTCAGTTTAAATTTTTTTTAAAGTAACTCATTTATTAACTCATATATTATTCATATTTATTAACTAATACTGATAGTACTGCAAGCGGAGATTCAGAATCAGATTTATTTAATAAACCAGAACCCCCCAGGGGGATTAAGGGGACTTTAATTTCACTCCAGAGGACTTTGGCCGAACATGATTTTTCTATAACTGGTGAAAATTATGATCCCTTGGCTGAAAGAGGAAATATTCAAAATCCTACCTCGTAAGTTTTGTTTAGCTTCTAATTACACCTGCTTAAATAAAGATAATTAATATTCGTTGTAATAATCTACTTATGGAGAGATTTAACTTTACACAAGGCCACACATGCCCAATATAGACTTTATACTAGTAGGGTGCTCTGATACATTCTTAATTTAATTGGCTGTTTTTTTTAATTTTTTAATCCCTATTAATCTCATCGTAAAACCAAACCAATTGATTAATTATTCAATAATCTTTAACTATAATCGCAATCCTATTTACGAAAAGTAAAATAGTATGAATACAAAGTAGGTACCTATATAACATAACAAAAATCGATTACCTATACCTACCTATTATGTTATGCTATGTTTATGATTTGGTCACATATATTACGTATGTAACTTATGCATATGTACTTTTAAAGGCTTTGGGCAAAATCAAATGGGAGATTCGCCCAATGTTAAATTTTTGTACAAAATATTTAAAAATTCCTTGGATACCACTGTAAATCCCTATGTCTTAACATGGCACGTTGGACAAAAATTCCTCTTGAGCAAATATACCGCGAGCTAAAATTCTGAAAAATGGTAGGAATATTGGTTTAGGGGGTACCCTTGACTCTTGATAAAAAGCTAAGCGGACTCAAGCCTCCTTCATATCTTAAAAATTCAAAAACATTTTTGACATTTCTTAAGGGGGGTTGTTAGAAAAATTAATCTTATGCACTTTAATTGATTAAACAATAAAAGAGTAACTAATATTATATTATTGAAAATTAACGCTAGAATTTAATTAACTACTCTCGTTTTGTTAATTATTAAATGCAAGCAACGTTAATTAGTATGTGCCTCTTTAATTTCTTCATTAATTTCATGTCAATTTTCATTAGTAGAGGTCAAAATGCGAATCTCCAATGTTTTTTATACAATAAATAACCTATTTAAACTAAACATCATGATATAAAGTGCTAGTAGTTAGTAAGGGCTTACGAGGGCAAGGTCACAAATTGCACGAGGAGATTTTCTTAAAATGAATTTTTTTATATAGAAAAAAGTTTTCTTGACAAGATGTGATATGTCAGAGAACTTACTTTTTCCTTGTAAATAAAATTCATTTTTTATTTACAGAAATTGCGATACTATGATTCATCTTTTAAAAGGAAATATTGGGACTGGGATTTTAGCTATGCCAGAAGGATTTAAAAATGCTGGATTAGCGGTTGGTACAATTGGTAATGTCTAACAAATTAGTGTAATAAAATAGGATTGACTAGATTAAACTAAAATTATCTCATTTATATATAGGAACGGCCCTAATGGGGATAATATGTGTACATACAATGCACCTACTTGTAAGTAAAAATGTTAATTGATATTATATGTTAATAATGCTTTTCTTTCAAACGACTTTTCAAGGTATCCAGCGCTCATGAGTTGTGTAGAAGATGTCAAGTACCCTACCTGTCTTTTGCACAAGTAACTGAGGCTGCTTTTAAGCAAGGACCACCGCCTCTTAGAAAATTTGCCATTTTTGCAAAGTTAGTTTTTGTTTTTATTTCAATTTCATAAATGTTGTAAAGTACCTAGTACCTTACCTATAAGTATAATTTCTTATATCGTTTATTTGTTTAATTTTAGGCATTTGATTGACGTTTTCCTAGTTATAACACAAATTGGGTTTTGCTGTGTTTACTTTCTATTCGTTGCAAAAAATTTAAGACAGGTAAACTTTTCTTTTTCTGTACTGAACTGAAATATTTTTAAAGTGTGTATTTTTTCTAGGTTGTAAATACTTACACTGGAACTGACTTAAGTATCCACATGTATATGCTAGCTCTATTATTTCCAATGATACTCCTGAATTGGATTAGAAATTTGAAATTCTTAGCACCTTTTTCGTTAATTGCCAATATATTTATGGCAGGTAGGTATTGTAAATACATGTACATGTATTAGACTAATTATTAATTTTTTTCTCGTTAGTGGGGCTAGGCATAATTTTTTGGTACATTTTTCACGACCTACCATCAGTTTCTGAGAGACCTGCATTTGCCTCTTGGAGAACACTGCCTCTTTATTTTGGGACGGCTATCTATGCATTCGAAGGAATTGGAATGATTCTACCTTTAGAAAACAAGATGAAAAATCCTCAAGATTTCGGAGGATTCAATGGGGTTTTAAATACGAGCATGGTTATCGTAGGCTGCCTGTACGTAGCCGTTGGTTTTTTTGGTTATTTGAAGTATGGCGATGATGTTCAAGGGAGTATAACACTAAATCTACCACCAGTGTTTCTAGCTGATAGTAAGTTCAATTATTTTAAATCCTTAACTTGAACCAAGTTAAAAATAATTTTTCTGAATTCTAAATTGTAGTGGTCAGACTAATGATGGCTCTATCAATCTTTCTCTCTTATGCATTGCAATTTTACGTTCCAATGGAAATCGCGTGGCCACCAATTCGAGAAAGGATTTCTACAGAAAAAATGCAATTGATATATGAATATGTATTCAGAACAGTAATTGTCATTCTAACTTGTAAGATTTTCATATAAAAAGATTTACTTATTAATCTATAATATAAAAATTAATTAATATGCATTTTTATTCTAGTTGCATTGGCTGAGTTAATTCCAGATCTCGGTCTATTCATATCATTAGTTGGTGCGGTCAGTTCTTCTACACTTGCTCTCATTTTCCCTCCTATTATATCAATGTTAACCAATTATGAAACTGGTTACGGGAAATATAAGATTTATCTTTTGAAAGATTTGTCTTTAATGATATTTGGTTGCGTTGGATCAGTATTTGGGACTTATGTGAGTGTAGAGCAAATATTTCATGGTATTCCAGAATCTTTGAATTAAAGAAATGTGTAAGATTATTTTTAAATTATTCTTCTATGTATTTTATTACAAAGTCTTGTGTAAAAAGTCTGAGTTTTTTTAGTTAATTTAGTTGATAGATATATTCTAGTTATTTTGCTAGTTTAAAGTTTAGTTTAGTCAAAATGTATTATACTTATATATTTCCATTATTATAATTAACTATCTGTGATTTTCAGCTGATATGACATTTATCTAAATTATCTATTAGTGCTGTGAGTGTCTCAAAAATACTATTACGTATCGATATCGATCTATGGAATAGGAAGGTTATGTAAATGAGATTTATTGAGATATTATTGCATGTTAAAAGAGATTTATTAGAACTATATGTAAATATGATTTATATTTGAAACAAAAATTACAATTAAGATATTTGTAAAATAGTTAAGCAAACAAAACAGACCTGTGTAAAACTCTCTAATATCTGATCTGTAATCAAATTGATAATCTTTAAACTTTAAACTACATCACTATTTTAGGAAAATAGTAAACCTGACATCCTTAAAACTTAAAAAAAGTAATTTTAGAATTCTATAACGTATATTTGTCGATGTAGCTTTCCTTGTAAAAATGTCCTAGCATCTTTTTTATTTTTTTAAGGGTACACGTAACTTACCAAGATTAGGTAAATCCCTACTACTTTGAACTACTTTGAATTTTTTACTCTAATTTGCTTTACCATTTCGTTTGATCTGTTTTTTATTCAATGTGTATTAAAATATAATACTATCTAATATGCTACCTAATTTACTAATTCAAACTACCTACATAGACAGAGTAGTGTTGTTAATTTTGAAAATTCTTAAAAATTCTACTATTTAGTATCTATCTATTTAGTACAAAGTAAAAATTTGTAAAAGCTGGTGCTTACCTACACTAACCGAACCTATATTTACTCATTACCCTCTGCCCTCTACAACACATTAGTTGGGTAAACTAACTACTATTATTAATATTACCTAATTAGGCAAAATATTTCAAGTATAGCTTACTTATGTATGTAATTTTACTATTTACTATATAAATAATATTAAGAACAAGTTCAATTCAAAATGTTTAAAAAATCATAAGTTATATTTTTCAAAAATATTCAAATATAATTTCTGTTAACTTACATAATTATAATTTCTGTTTTGATCAGATATGACTACCTTTTTATTATAGCCTTTAGCAGAAAAGCTTTAGGCTTATCCTTACTTTTTTCTATTTTGCTGAGCAAAATGCAACCACAATTTACGACATTGTTTTATGTTTAAAAATTAAAAAAGCATTATGTACAGTTATTATAATAAGAAAGTACTTTACTATAGGTTTACCGTAAATCTTTAGTACAATTTGTTCATTTGTTAATTAAAAATAGTCATTATAAATTAGTACTAGATATTTATATTTGCCAAAAATGCAAACTTTTACCTAATCTATCATGTAGATACATATTTATTTCGATAATATATTGATTTTAACGTAATAAAGCGTAAAAATTTTCAAAAACCTGGCGAAATACACTAATAATATGATTTTTTTGATTCAAATTCAAATTGCCAAAAAAATTTCCAAAAATCTCAGTTTTCAACTTTTAAATTTTTGCATTTTTATTTGTACCTACCTATAGTATAAATGCATTTATAGTAAGTAGGGTACCTACACTACCTACCTATATATGAATGCTAAGCTAAGCACTATGTAGGATTAGCCTTGAATATTTAAAAAAAACTTTCCAAACAAAAAGAAATTTTATTGATATGAATTTTTTAAACTTGACAAAAACAAACACTAGCTGAAGCTAATTTGGAAAATATGAGATTTCCCTTTTCATTTATTTTCAATTTGATTCTCTGTTTAATTTACTTTCAATTTACCAAATGTGACAAATTTAGATATAGGGTACCTATTTAAAGCAATAATTTTATTTAAAAGCATACAATATAGATATATAATTCTAAAATTTGATCTAGGATATTTGTTCAGAAAAGAATCAAAAATTGCAAGTTTGTAAAAAAGTTTGCATAAATGATGGCCTAGGTACCTAACCTACAAATACAAATAATTAAATTTTTTTAAATTGAACAATTTTCTGATATTTTTTTTAGTAAATGGACATTGTGTCAAAGTGAAATGTTTTTGCACCAAGTCGAGAACCTTAAAAGATAATCAAGAATTAGAATCTATCAATAATTATCGGTTTTTTATGGATATTTATTCAATTAATGATTCAAATTTTACTATGTAAATTGAAATAAATTTTAAAATTATAAATGAAAATATAAAGATATGATTGAAATTGAAGCTAATCCTAATAAAAGAGAAAAGTTGATCACAATTTGTTCACCAGCAGAGTCTTTACTTTTGCAAATATCTGGAGGTGTATATGGTCCTTGATCTAATTGAGGGTAATTGATTGTTGGCAATTGTTTAGCGTTTGAAGTTGAGTATTTTCCTGGGTTGACTCTATAACCATAATTTCCACAGGAATCATAATGATCACCATATTGTAAATCATTTCTTAATTCAGCTCTTAACTCATCGGTCCATCCGATTATATTATCTAGGACATAAAGCATGGTTAAATTGGCCCATTTTTCTGGACTTATGATAATTGGATCATGTTGTCCATCGATTCTGTAAAAAATAGAAATTTGAAAATATTGGCTAAAAAATTTAACCTAATCTATAGAGGTATAAGTGACAAAGTTTGTAGAATCTAATCTTACACTTCAACTTCTTCTATTCCAAATTTTTTAAAAAGATTTTCATTAAGATAGTATGAAAGGCAAAATCCAAGATTAACATCAGCTGGATAGTAGTACAAATAACCTAAAAAAATTATCAATTAAATTAGCCTACAAAGCTCTAAATTGGACAAATTTAATTCTTACTTTCGCACATTTCTTCACGTGTCGAAAATCCTACAATTAATTGGGTATTTTTTAATAATTAAAATGTGAGTTTAAATAAAAGCAGTGCAAAATTCGAACCTCCAATCACCTAATAAAAGTTCAAATTTAAAAAAATTACTATCGTTCAACCATTTTGAAAGATATTCTTACAGTTCCTGGTGGATTTTTCCAAGTAGAATCATAAATACATTCTGAATTTATTATAGAAATAATATTTAGGTATAAGCTAATTTATTAATTAAAAAAATGATATGATATAACCCATTGTCAAATGGTCTCCAGGTTTCAATTCAACGTGATTCCTCAAAGGTCTCATTTCTTGATAGTTGAAATCTGAAAAAAATTGTTATATGATTATAAAAAGAGAGAAAAGGTCCATTGTATTAGATAACTTCATAATTATTAGAATCTTACCATAATTATCATCGAAACTGACCCAAGGTAATTCAACACCATCTCTAAAGTGTCTCAATTTCATTTTTCGACCTAAATTCGAATTAGCATACATTTTTAAGATAAGTAAGTACCCGACTTTAGCATTATTTTGAATTTGAAACCTGAAATGTGCGAGTGTAGATTAACATTAAAGAAATGCACTGAATCGGTCAATTTTCTTGTACATGATGGAGAACAATGACCTATAAGAATTTATATAAAAATTTACAAAAATTCGTTACTTAAATTCGTGTAACCAATTGTTGTGAAATCGGTGAAATTTTCTGGAATTATAAATGAAGGCTCAAGCTTATGAGAAACAACCAACATAGCAGCATCCAATTCTCTAAAAAAATTCATAAAAGATTGTAAAATTGAAAATGTTTGGAGATATTTATCCTTGCCTTAGTTCATCAATGTAGTAAAAATTTGCTCCAGTTTCGAATTCAACACCTACTTTCCTTTCTGGATTATCCATGTGCACTATTACATTACAAAAAAATTTAAGATAGAGTAACCACTTCAGTAATCAAATTTTTTTTTAAATTTTTAGTCTATTCCTATTCATTACCTTCCATCATATAATATTCATGTTCTTCAACCCCCCAGGGAAAACCGACATTCTCAGGAAAAATAACGATCTAGATAATATTTTGAAAAATTTCAATTTCAAATTTTTCTAATAGAAAAACTCACACTTCCGCCAACCGACCAGTCGAATATGAATGTCTTACAATCTGAATAGGGTACTGAAATTGAAAAAATTTTACTTCAAAATTATCTTAATTTCTTCCATTTCAGTTTATATGGTATACCTAATCTAATCATACTTTGGAATAGTTAAGATATGAACACTTACCTACAGAATCCGCAATATAACATTCCCCCTATACATGCATAGGTATTAGAAAAAATTTATATTTTATAGGTGTCGAACAAAAACGTAAAAAAGTTAGAATTTATTTTAAAGTATAGAAAAACCTCTTTATCTAAATATGGATTAAAATATTCTTGTGGGTCCATCCCTTCAGGTGCAAAACATCGATAAATAACAAAGTGGTGTGTGTGTGTAACTGCTTCTGGTGTTTCTGTAATATGCTCGAACTGGAATTATTTAGAATTTTTTTAAAACGATATTGTTTCAATTTTTTTATTAAATTTCTAAATTGGAATGGTAGATACTTACAATGATCGCGTGTTTTTTTTGCGTAAATACCGGTCCTATAAGTGTCATAAATTAGTCAAAGTAAGTATGCTACGATATTCTTCGAAAAACTAAATTATAGCCTTTAATTATGGCAAATACATCGGAAACCGAAATCGCTGCCACATTTGAGAATTTTAGAGCATATTTAAATGAACAGGCTTCAAATTTGTTAGAACTATGCAAAAAATATCAAGAAAACTTACCTTTATGCATTGAGCACCAGTAAGTAGTGTCTTGTTTTGGCATTTTCATGTGTTTTTTTATTGTAATTTTTTTATAAGGAGATAGATCTAATGGGGGAATTGGAGGATCCAACCTTTTACAATAATTAAATTATTTTGGCATTTTTGAAAAATCGTAATTTAAGATTTACATGTAAGCAGCAAGAGATCCTCGATTTGCTGATCCATGATAAGATACTGTATCAGATGAGCCAAAAGACCAAATTATCTTAATTGTATCTTCCTATAAGGATAAATAGAAATATAAAAATTAAGATCACTAAAGCCTTTTTGGTAATTTTTCTGAAAAGGTCCAAAATTATATTTCAGAGTTTGACAAGCAACATTTTGTGATCCATTTGTGATTTAAGGTAATACCTTAATTGGTCTATCTCCATCTTTATCACAAGTATCCAAAATTCTGTGAAATTCCAACATAGTATGAGTCGCATTCTCAGAAGCCTTATCAAGAAACCTTTTAAAAAATATAATAATCTATGAATCTACAAGTAAATCTACATAGGAATATTTTAAAATGTCTCTTATACCAATCTTGTTGTTCATCAATTATTGGCTCAAATTCACCTGCTGCATGCCGATCCTTAAATAACCGAATCCCCATAAGTTCTACTCATGTTTTTAAAATTAAGTTAGATATTTTACGGTAAAATAAGGCTCTCCATTTGCTAAAACTCCACCTATCACAATATCGCTTCCTTGCATTGCACCGTCTTTAATTAGTAAAAAAGTGCATTTTAAAATAAATATTCGACTTAACCTCAAGGAATAGATTAGCCAACTTTATGCAAATTATATAAACGATCTGTATATTATTTATATTATAATTATAAGTAATACAGTATTTAGCATTTTTTTAAATTTTACAAAATTTTACTTGGTGAAAGTCCAAATCCGACAAATCCACGGGTCTCAACTGTGACATCAAAGTATATTGTATTGGTCTCATGGTTTGTATACCAGCCAACGATATACTTGCCATTTGCAAAAATGACCTCTCTACGAATTTCACTACTTGAGACTTGAGTTAAACAACATACGACCAACAGGCCGAAAATTGCTAAATTTATTCTCATTTTTCAACTAATTCTTAAACTTAAAAGCCTGCTTAACCTGCAGAGCTACTGAAGGTTTTGAAAATTTTCCTCTCATTTTTATAGCTAGTATATTTAATCTCAAGTGCACAAAATTGCTTATTTCACGGAACATTAAGTGCCTACATGAGTAGGTACTTTAAACTTTATAATTAGCATTTTTTAAAAATTATTAATACGATCCTGTAAAAATATTAAATCTCTCACTTTATATTTATTTTATTCTCATAATATAAGTTCAGTATGAGATACTAAAAAGATACTAAAGGTAAAGTACCAGTACATTACTTCAAGTTCCAGTTTGTAATAAAAAAATATCATAATTTTCAAAAAAAATTGCTAAAACTTGCCTAAAACTTATCTATCAGTATAAACTAGGTTAGGTCTTATAGGTCAAGGTCTGTCGAATCCATTAAGAAAGTCTGTGATTATGACAATGGACAATGACCATAGACTCATGACCTAAGGCCATTCGACAACCTTATTTTACAGGGTTTAAAAATAAACAGACTTTACAAGGTCATAATTAGATCATTAACAAAATATTTTTCAAGTGGTGAAACCACGATTTATAAACTAGTATATTATAATCCTATATGAATTATGTAAAATAATCATAATTTACATATGTCAATTTTAATTTAAAATTTAATCAAATAAATGTTAATGTTTTTATAAGTTATCTATCTGATACTTATAAATAACTATAAATGATAAAGTAATCAATTTACAATAGTGTTCCTACAAAGTCTACGTCTACAATACAACACGTACATATTATTAGTGATAGCGCTGGGCGCTGGTAAGAGTACAACCATACGAGTACCCTACTATTTATAGAGAATATCAATATTCAATGTTAAAGTATTTTTTGTCAAAATAAATATAAATACTCGTATACAAAACAATTTGCTATTTTTAATCTGTCGCATTGGCATTATTACTGATTACTGGTACCCAAATGTTTCCTATTTTACTAACCTATAAAATTGTAAATTGTACCTGCTAGGACTATTACTATTACGAGTATAATGAAGATTTTGAATTTTGAACAAATAGTAATTCCTGAATCTAATTGATAGATTTGACAGAAATTTTTGCCCAGAGTATATAGAGTCAAGATTACAAAGCCCGCTACACACTAGGTAATGGGCTATATGATTAAAATAAAACTATTTGGACCTAAAACTGACAAAATATATTTAGCTAGTTAAATTTGTCATTAGTATTTGATTTAGAGGTCAAAATTCCCAATTTTTTTAGAAAATTCATATTAATAGTAAGATTACAAAGCCCGCTACACACTAGGTAAAGGGCTGTATGATTAAAATAAAACTATTTGGTCCTAAAATTGACAAAAAATATTTAGCTAGTTAAATTTATCATTAGTATTCGATTTAGAGGTCAAAATTCCCAATTTTTTTAGAAAATTCATATTAATAGTAAGATTACAAAGCCCGCTACACACTAG
>JAQIXA010001997.1:0-20441 GCA_034699045.1 Nanhermannia cf. coronata Gr-Ori-00579 | reverse complement strand
CCCAATGGTTGAGAAAAGGACTTGAAAGAGAGGCTCGACAATTTTTCGGGAATGAAGCTGGACAAGGTGGGCCAGGTGGTGGCGGTGGTCCAAATGGACCACAAGACCAGGAACAAGAGGAAGAAGAGGACGAAGTTGAGGCAACAACTCTTCCAGGACCAGGTACAAAAAAATTTTTAAATCCTTATCTTTAACATAACTTCGTTCCTTACAATTAAGGTGCAATCGGGATTTTGTCCGGGATTTTCGGTATTTTTACCGGAATTGGTTCTGCAAATCCAAACAGGGTTCTCCAGTCGACTGTCAACTTTTTCCCACCTCATGAGCGAGAGAAGGCTCAGCTTCAGCTAAACCAATTATTAGGGGTTACCACGCCTAAACCAAAGGCTAATGCTACCAGTCAAGGTATTATTTGCCCTTTCAATTGTCCATCAAGAAAAATTTAGCCAAACTTGGCAATAATCTGCCAAAAATCTCCCAGATTTCTTAATCATTTTTTCTGTTAAAGGTCAAGTTGTTTCAAGAAATGTGACAACTCCACTCCCAACAACCAGAAGGACTACAACAACAACCACAACAACCACGAGAAAACCAACAACAGTCAGAGTCCAACGGAGAACAACGGTTGATGAAGAAGAGGAGGAATCTGATGATCGAGGTAAATTTTTAGAAATTTTTTTAACAAAATTCCATAAATTTTGAAATTTAAGCTGAAGAAGCAGAGGTGAAATCGACAACAAAAAAATACAGGCCAAGGCCAAGAACAACCTACAAACCAAAAGCGACCACAAGTGACGACGATGAACTCAACAACTATGCTGCTGCTCGGAAATTTTATTAAAATTTTTATCTCTTTTACTTATTATGTATTATTATTACCTATAGTTTAACTTATTTACTACATGAAATAAAATAATTTTTTATAAATCCCCATTTGTCTACATCATATCATGATTGGATTTTTCGAATATAACATGCATGCTAGTGCATAGTACGTACCAGCACCAGCACCAGCACCATAGTATAAAATAGTAAGTAACCCGAAGAACCCGAGATCCAAAATATTCAAAAATGGAATTATAGTGCCCTCGAGATTTGTCCGTTTTTCAGATATATTTTACCAATTTTTAAAACTCTAGTCAAATTCAGTCAATTCTTAGCTTAACAAAGTTTCAATATATCTATGCCTATAGGTAATTGACTTCGATTTCGATTACTAAAAGCCTTAGCTAAAAAAATTGGCAAAGATTTAAAACTTTCTTGAATTTCTGCAAGTTTAAAAAAGTCTAAAAGAAATTTTGGAGCCTCTACTCTCAAAGATAAACGGGCTATGAAATTGAGATTTTCGAGAGAAACTCTAATTGAAAAATTCATTGGAAAATCTCAAAAATGCCAAATAAGTATGTAGGTACGTAAATTTTTCAAGTTTCTTGAAACCTTATAAATACTAATAGATAAATACCTAGGTATATAAAATGAATAATGAAATGACTAAATTTTTTAGTTCTAAAAAGACTTGAAAATTCAATAGGTTCTATTGAAATTTGAATTAGGTAGTAGGTACTTAATAGAAAAGATTTGAGCTTGTGATTCGAAATTTTTTAGATGTTTATGACGATTTTATAAAATAGGCTACCCTTTTATAGTTAGGTATTAGGTACTTAAGTTTAGATTCAAAAGAAAGGAATTTTTCATTTATTTCCAGCCGCCTATATAGCCTTAGGTTTGATGAATCTCATCGTAGTTAATATTGTGTTGGAAATTTTAATATTATTAACTTTTAAATTCTCATCAAAAAAACCAATTCTTTTGAAATTGTCTATGCTTAAGTTTAAATACCTACTACTTTAATAAGGATAAAAGCTATTTATCTCATCCCAAAGGCCTTTGAACAGATCAGCACAAAGATAATGGATGAAAGAGAAAATCGACAAAGACATTTCATTCTCCTCAGCCATCGGCCATCATCAACAAGTTAAATATCATCAAAATTCTAGTGATGATCATAAAAATTTTTAAAAAAAAGTACCCTACCCTACACTTACTGCCTAATATCCCAATAGTAGTAGGTACTT
This sequence comes from Nanhermannia cf. coronata Gr-Ori-00579, assembly GCA_034699045.1. Classification (NCBI taxonomy): domain Eukaryota; kingdom Metazoa; phylum Arthropoda; class Arachnida; order Sarcoptiformes; family Nanhermanniidae; genus Nanhermannia; species Nanhermannia cf. coronata Gr-Ori-00579. The sequence goes on along the minus strand of JAQIXA010001997.1, from coordinate 18,366 downwards.
ATAAATAGTAGTACTTTTAAGTTAAGAATGATTTTTCTAAATTCATTTTGCCATTTATTGAGCTAAAACGGTCTACTCTTTTTTATACTACATATCTATAATCCTAGTAACTAGAAGTTAAAAGCCCGAGCTAATCTTATAAAATTCAAGAATGTAGAATGAAAAAATGCTCGAGTAATTTGCCATAAAAAAATTAGAGTTAATGGTCCATAGTTTAGAGAATGGGCACTCAATAATTCAGTGGAAAAGCTCGAGTTAAATGGACCATTAAAATGAACCAAACACAGCAGGAAGATAAGCCAAGCCAATGCAAAGAGCCAAAGGCTACAAAAAGTATATTAGAAACTTCTAAATATATCTACCTAAGTAAATCCAGATAAACTTCACCAGCACAATGCATACAATATAGGTCTGAGAAACCTCAAAAAGTATTTTAATCTAATAATATCCTATAAAACAAGATTCTTTAAGTAGTTTTCAAACTTTGAATTTTCTGAGAATATGTATTCACAATTTAAAAGGATAATAGAAAATTTCTTACTTTCTGTATTTCTTTTATTCAATATTATAAGAGTTGTAGTTGCAGAATCACAAATATTTAAATTATCCTAAAGTTACTAAACCTAAAGCCCTAATATTAATAAGGTACCCTATATTACAATTATATTTTGTCTAGTAGTGGTAAGTTCCCTGAACAAAATAATTTGGCATATTTAAATATATTCGCAAAATATTTCTTAATTGTTATACCTAAATTCCTAAATTATTGACGATAATTATTACGAAGAATGTATCTAGTTAATAAAATATCATAATATGTAGAAGTTCCATTTAACCAACCAACACCTTTTTAAATTACAATAGTTTTAAAGGATTGGTAAAAACGAAATCTTTTCGTATCAAAAAATCAAATAGTAAACCTAAAATATTACCTACCTACGTTTTTTACGTAGCGTAGTACTCCGTAGTATAATTGAAAATATATTGATAAGAATAATATAGCATTAAAAATAAATATTTATTTATATAGGTAAGTTAATAAATATGAGGATTAAGAAATAATTTAATAAGGTATTTAAAAAAATGAATTGCTTTTTTCAATGTTTAAAACTGTAAACATATACCTACATGACACTATGTATTTATTATTTATATAAGTCTCAAATAGTAATCAGTCTCTCTGCATCTTATTTAACTCGTTGATCCCAAATTGTATTTCTTTTATTTCCATATGTAGGACGAGCTATTGACGAGAATGGACATTGGTTTACCTGACACGAAGTAAGATGAGCAAATAATTGTTTCAGTTGATGTTCTTTAAAAAGCGAGTAAACTTCGAGGAACCGAAGTGACTTCATCTGATCCAGCAAAGGATAAGAAATAGGCTCAATTCCATAACACCGACTTAAGGCCAAATGTTGAACATGTTCTAGATTCACAATTGCTTCTAATCCAACCCTATAGATAAAAAATTGAATCTGGTAAATGGTCTAGTCTAGTTGGTAAATGCAAAATCAAAAAACTACTGTATCAATATAATAAAAAATAATATTATGTATTAATATCCCTTAAATCGTCCTTACATTGTGATAAGTTGAGAATCAGAAATATCCAAATCCACAAGTTTAGTACATCGCTCAGCAATAACATTAATATCTGTTTTATTAGAAAATAAATCATTCAAATAACAGGTGTAAAAGTAATTTATACAATAGTGTATTATTAGGGTACTTCTACAAATTATATTTATGAAATGCTTACGAGTATCACGCATAATGTTCCTATACCCTGTAAAAGTAAAAGAGACAATTAATAATGTGAATTGATAATCGAGAGTATAAAATAACCAACCTGCAATGTTTAATTGTTCTAGACTTGGGGGCAATGACCCTACAATTTCTAAAAGTTCTTCACTTGTCCATTTACTAGGCATCCAACTCATATTCAGTACTTTCAATCCAGTTGCTTTATTAAAGAATTTTATAAGAGATCCAGGTGAAAGGTCAGCATAGCACATGGTTAAATTCAGTGTATCTAATGATTTTGCAGGAATTAGAAGTGATTCTATGACTTGATCATTTAGAGAAAGATGTTCTAAACTCAGCTTATTAAGTGATGGACAAAGTCCTAAAAAGAATAATAAAAAAGAACCAAATTATATACTTTGTTAAATACTATTTTATAGTTTTTAATATCAAATCATTTTAAAAGTTGTCAGAAAATAAATAGATTTGTCTATTCATAACCTTTCAGAAGACCGTCGTATTTTCATCATACATAGTTAAGTAAAAAATAGATAATTAGGTGAATAGTCCTAAAAACTTACTAATAAGAGCAGCCAACGTATCCACCTTTATTTCAGCCAATGAGAGATCCAGCATTGACAATTGAAGTAGTTTAGTAAGATCACTTATTTCAGTCGAAGGTATGTTCAAATTAGCTTGTGAAAGACGTAGTATTAATGGATTTTTTGATAAAAGAAATGCTAAATTTCCTGGATGGAAATTCTTGCCATGACCATCAACACGGCGCCAGAGGAGCTCATCCGAGCCAAGGTGATTAAATCGCTTACACACTTGATTAGAACTAGCCAGAGAACTCTTGGGTAGCCATTTAAATATTTTTAAAATCATCTCATTCGGTAGAATATCAAAGGGGTTGAACACATCTTTTGCTTTTGCTTGAGATCGACGTCGAAAGAGGAAGAAGGATGGTGGAAAAGCATCGACAGCATTACAGTCTGCATATGGATCTTCGGCTACTGCTGGTTTTTTAATTTTATTACCACCACCATCGAGTGCATCTTCTCCAAGTGCAATACCATCATCTGATTCTTCACCACCTGATTCTGAAGCTTTTTCATAATCCTGATGTACTCCATCACCCTTAATCCTCCTCCTCTTGGCTTGTGGTTGACTTTTAAGGTTGGGCGCACTTTTATTCGAGAATGGTAGCCGGATTGAATTAGTTGTCGGTGACAATGGTTTCACTCCTTTCATCCCAGCACTTGAACTATGAAATGACCACCTGTAAAAATTAAAAAAAAAAACATAATTAAAATGCATACATAATAGTTTAATCTCTATTAAATAAAATAACTTGCACCTAAGCTATAATGATTCATGATACTGCATAAAAATTAAAATTAAAAAATTAAAGGTACCAGACAAAAAATTCGTTGTAAAATAAAATTTAAGGCGGTCATAGCCATATAAAACCAACGACTAAAAGCCCTTGAACAAAGGTCAATGTAACCAACTGCCTGACATGTTAGTGGTCAAATATCATAGTTAAGACCTTGGTTAAGTAAGTCGTAATGTTAAATGGGGTTGTTAATTGTAATTAAGTTTGTTAATCGGAGATTTTGTGCAAGGCTAGCGGGAAATGAATAACGGTGAAAAAGGCAAAAGGGCCCAGCTGAGTTTAATTACTTACCTTTTCTTAATTGGTGGATTCTCATCATTAGCTGATCTTTTAATGGACGCCCGGCTGGTGATGATGGGACCCTCAGTCTTCTTATGTGGCCCGGACATGTCCGGGTCGAAGGGTCAAATTAAAAGTACAAAATTTTTGGGACAAAATAAAAAGTAGTAGAGCCGGGAAAAGCTCGCGCCGAGAGTATTCGATGTTTCTTCGCTCGCTGCTGACTGTTGAATGAGCCGAAAACCTCCAATGCATGCAATGCTTTTCTACCTGCCTATTCCCTCCAAATAAAAAGGCACAAACAGCAGTTTACTTGGCTCGAACCTCTCTATAACGTAACCTATTTAGAAATCGAGGGAAAATGTAGGTACGTTATAAAGATAGTGCCGTTACAATGAAGCATATTAATAGGGACTACTGCCATCAGTTCATCCGATAATCCATGGTCAAATTAGATATTAAAAATAAAAACGGTTCTCAAAATACCTTTTTCTAAAAACTACAATTATTTACTTTTTTTTACTGCTTTTATTCTGTAAGATGCTTTATATGGAAAGTCCAGTGTATTGAAGAGAATAAATGAATCAAAAAAAGGACAAAATATGAATGAAATTTTGTAGCTTTAATTTTAATTTACCTAAATTATTTTGTTAGTAAATGAGATGGTAAAGATACTATTGAAAATAAATCTTATCCTTATCATAAAAACTATTTCTATTATCATTTTATCAATTACCTAGCTATGTACCCTACTAATCAGCTTAAAACTAAATCAATACCTAATAAATTTAAATAACCTTTATCTAAATAAATAACCTTTTATCTAAAATCTAATCATATGTATTTAAATTTAAATTGAATCTCTCTATAATGACAATGACTTACTGAGTTTTCTATGAATATTATCTATTCTTATTCTGATGTTGAAAGTTGAGCAGGAAGTTTATCAACTTGAGACTTTTTCCTTATTTGCCTTTTGTTTGATGCAAAATGTGTAAAATGAAAGAGATGGAAGTCATCGATTAGGATTTTAGAATAATTTCATTTGTAAAACAAAATCCGTTTTTTTATTTTATGTAGTATAATCTTATATATTTAAAGAGTCCTCATTATAAATGATATAAAGAAACAATTGTTGTTGATGGTGGTGGTTTAGAACTTTTTGAAGGATTTTTTAGCTCCAGGACCCTTGGACACTTTTAGTACATTAAATCGGACAGTTTTACTTAAAGGTCTGCATTCTCCAATCGTCACAATGTCCCCTAAATGTACATCCCTTAAAAAATAAATAATATAAAATAATTAGTTATGTCTAGCGAGTCTTGAGAGCAAAAAGATTGAGAATGAATGAAGTTTTTTTTAAAAGAAATCAGTAAAATAGATTATGTCTATTCATGACATTTCAGAAGACCGTCGTGTTATCATCATATTAATTATAATTTGTAGAATAATAAATGTTAGCAGGAAATGGATAATTAGTAGTAGTATTGATATATTTGTATAATTTTTACCTGAAGCAAGGGGATAAATGAACAGCCATATTCCGATGTCTCTTTTCAAATCTGTTGTATTTCCTTACATAATGGAGATAATCTCTTCGAATAATAATTGTTCTCTGCATTTTCATTTTGGTGACGACTCCAGTTAGAATACGACCTCGGATTGAGACATGGCCAGTGAAAGGACATTTCTTATCAATGTAGGTACCATCTTGAGCCTGTGTTTTCAAAAATGAATGAAAAATAACTATTATTAGTATACATACTTGTAAATCTTGTATTATTATAATCTAAAAAAATAAAGCAAGCAAAATTAGAATTAGTCAGGTTATTGTAAAGTTTAATGTTTATAATAAAATTCTAATTTAATTCAGCTCTTAAAAATCTCACTTATGGTTAGCTTTTGGTTTCAATTGTACCATCTAAATAAATGTAAAAATTAAGCTCAAATGTGGTTCATCAGAGCTGAATTAAATTATATAGATATTTATAATACTAACTAAATACTAATAAAAAGCAATATGACTTCTTTAAAAACAAGATTAGTAGGTAGTTATAAAATAAAAAGCTTATGAACAAAAAAAGAGAGAGAAAGAGGAGATTTAAGCATTTTGTTTAGTTAGGTTAGGTAATCGTAAAAAATCGTGATGATTTTCATTTTGATTGATATGGCTGTTGCTGAAGAATTTCCCAATAATAAAAATAGATATAATATACGAGTAGAGTATATAAAGCAAGACCACCGACAACAAGATATATAGCCCTCCAACACCAAAATAATTTTGATCCCGAATAAAAAATGAAATGGATGGTAACCTCTCTTGGTGTTTTAAAACCAAGTCCAACACTTTTGATGTGACGAAGAGACGGCTTCTTCTTTGAAGTGAGTTTCCTCACCAGATTGATGACCTTTTGCTTTTGAAATGCTCTCTCCGTCTTTTACCAAGACCAATATTGATGATTCACGAGTTGATTTGATGAGCAAGTATTGGGTAATTAAAAGGTTAAAGAGATAAAGATTCATTCGCCAAAAAATAAAATGAATTTAGGTGCAGGTGATCAGATCAGATTCAGATGATAATTTGGTAACACACGCAATCACGGGTGATGGTAAAATAAAAAGAAAAGAAAAAAAAACAGAAATTAATTAAAAAGTTCAATTGCCTCTCTGCCTGGTGCTTTAAATCCAAGTCCGACATTTCGAGTGTACCGAGGGATCTTCCCCTTGGCCACCGACACCTTCTTTCGGACCGCTAGACCCTTCTTCCGGTTTAAGAAAATCGTCGGCTGACGCTGGAATGACCTTTCAACCTTTCAAGTCCCAGTTACAGATAGATCATTAAATATCATTTATAATATAAAATACTCAAAAAAAAACATTATTATTCTCCCCAAACACTTATAAAATTATAATCCTAACTCCTAATTATTTGTAACAATTAAATTTGTTAAATTATAGAATAGAATCATAACTTTGATTAAAATTTTGGGCAAATGCAAATTACATACTTACTTACACTAATTCATTGAGGACCAGCTGAATCTCAATTTTTAATTCTACCTAATTTTAAGTGATTATTGATTATTGAACAATATATTGCTGAAATATCCTATTTCTGGCTTCAATTAACTAATTTGCAAATAAAAAGATGTGAAATTAAAGTCGAAATCTGGTTTTTATAGCTTGTCCTAGCCCCTAGCCCTAGCCCTAGTTTAATTTTAATTAATTTTAGCTGAACCTGACCAAGTAAGGTACAAGCTAAAAAAAATTGGAAAAAAATATTACAAGATTCAACGCTGAAATTCAGCTTCGAATAACCTAATTTTGGGTTTAACTAGTCTATTCAAAATATTATATTTACAAATAATGAATGTAAACTGATGTAAAATTGAGGTAAAAATCGGGTTTTTAATAGCTGAAGAACAACTGAACTACCCCAAAAAACCCCCTGTATGTTTAATTTAATAAATGTCAAAAGTAAACTTTTTTTAATCGACAAATACCCCATAAAACTATAAAATATTTGCAATTCATTGGTCATTTAATTTAACTATTCTTAATACTCTTGTTTAAGTCTTAAATTGACAACAATTAAAATTAAAAAATGGACAAAATACAGTCGAGTTATCTGGTCTATTTTAAAAGTACAAAAACCCCGATTAAAAGGTCAAAATAAATGGTAATACGATAAGTACCTGATCAGCCATGGTCTTCTCCTGTTGATGTGGATTTCGGTTTCTCACAAAATTCGGTTTTTTGCCAAATTTTAATTATAATTAACAATTAAAAAAACGCAAATTCGGTCCGGCTTTCAAAAATTCTGTAAAAAGTAGTAAAAAGGTGAAGGCATGTTGTAAGTCAGCCTAAATAAAGTTTTCCCTACTCAAATAGCCCCAAATTTTTTTTGAAATCCCGAATTTTGAGGGTATTATAAGACATAATTTTAAAAATGAATTCTTTACTTATTTACCTTTACCTGTACTACAGGTCCTGTAGTAAATTGTAATAATTAGTTAATTACCTACACTGGAGAAACACAGTGGAATTTCTGTATAAAGTATCTTATGTTTTAAAACAACTACTTTTCATAGATATGAGAGCCTTGTTAAGGCATATTTTGTATCTTATTTGATTAAAATTACCTGCACTGCCCGCCCCTATTTATCTCGATCTCGATGAGAATGAGATGAGGAATTTTGAGCTTTTTGTTAAGTTATTTTTACTAATTTTACATTTTTTGAGGTAAAGGTGAAGATACTTTGCATAGGGGTAGAATAGGAATAGTTTGTAAAACATTTTGAAAGGATTATCTTATGGTTATAATGGGTTCTCTGGCTTTTATATGAGATTTAACTTGCAAAGGCCTGAAATTCGAATAGCTAGATCCTTTGAACACCCTAATTTCAGACTTCAGATGAGCCAGATGCTTTTTTTTGAGAATATCTTGATTACCTTATTATATCAAGGCTCAAGGTACTATGCTATGCATTATGCCTAATCTAGATAGGTATGGTACAAAAATTTTGATTTTAAATTACAATACATCTTGTTTAGCTGAAAACAAATAATGAAAAATATTTCAGAACTATCTCTAAAATAACCTACTCTTACATATTATAGAAAATTTCGATTCGATTATCTATCAGATCATATCATACAGGGTGGTTTGATATGCTCTGTATATCAATTAAATTCTATTGATTTTAATTTTGCTATTACTTTAATTTGTAATTGAATGAGCTTTTGAATAAAGGTACATACTTATCTCATATCATGTCTTATTATTGTGGGTAATTGAAGTAGGTAGGTACTAGGTACTTATACAAGATCAAAAATTGAAAAAAATATACCCATTTTACTAATTTTACTAATTTTGTAAATAAGCTAACCATAAGTAATTATATTTCGGCAGTTCAGCAGTTTCGATTGACTTTTATGTAGCCTTTGTTTGAGATATGTACTACAGAATCATAATTTAGGTATAAAGATAAATATTTTTTACTTTTATTTGGCTTATCTCCTCTATTCTTGTTCTAGGCATGTACCAGTGCCCAGTGCATAAGGCATATTTTATTATTAAACTGCTTATTTTTCAAATCTGATATCTTTTGCAGTAGTCAATGGTCATATATCTCAATCACAGCAGCAGCTAGTCTAGTAGGGTACTTTTCCCAAAAATATTTTTTGGCAAAAGGCCAGAAAAGTCCCCCCAAAAAAGAAATATCAAAAAGAAATTCATGCCCAATACTCATACGAGTATCATTACAATATTAAATTGCTAATACTCGTATTATTAAATTACTAATTTAGTTTGTATTGTATGCTATTCCATTTTTATACTTACCTACCTATATAAAATACGAATTGTAAGAAAGTTTAATCGAAATTATTTAGTAGGAATAAATACCTATTATGTATATAAAAATAATGTAGTTTTAAAACACCATATAGAACTATTAGCAAAGTAATTAACTTTCTCAAAGATTTTTTCTCACTCACATGCTTACTGACATTTTGTCAAAATTAAATCGTCAAATGGTTCAACATACAAAATAGAAACGCAATCAAAAAGGCTTATTATTCAGTTCAATTCGTTAATATGCTCTAAAATACCAAATTCCGGTCTTAATTTTTAAAATAAATACAGATTATAACCAAAAATGAAAGTCAAAATTAGGTTTTTCAGTTTCAGAAGTAAATTAGATCATCATAATGGCCATAATTAATTATTTTTAGGGGTATATTTCTCTAATAATAAACCCTTTACATACATAGATTCTTCTCGTATTACAAGATTCAAAAATCAAAATCTAAAGTTTAGATTCTAAACTACTGTATTGTACCTACTGAAAAAATCCGAAGGAATTCCTTTCAAAATTTTACAGGCAAATTCAATCAAAATTCAAAAATCAGGTGTTTCTCCTATTTGATTGTATTAATAACTAAAAATTTTCTTTAAAGATCTACCAATAAGTGTCTCTATTCTATCTATAACGTGAACGTGTAATCTGAAATGAAAAATATCTTGAGTAATTTTCCTTGACTGTTTTTATATTTTATCGATACTTTCTATTCGATTGACCAAAGGATTCCAAATTGACTGAGATCGTGTCAAGAAGTCTTGGACTCATTAGCATTGGTAATTGCTAATGGCTTAAGTCCATGCCTGCCTGCCTCGAATTATTTTGCTTATTTTCGACTCGACTTCGACTCGGTCGAGATTGTCGCATAACATAATAACATGTTTTACAAATATTTCTACATTTCCCTCAAAAACACTACAGTATTGTAGTACCTTACTGTTCTACCGATACTATATTATGGTAGAACCTTACTATTAATGCCAAAATATGGGCTTTTATGTATTAAGTTTGTACAAAAGGGCATTCATACTTCAAACTCATATAGTGTAATAATAAGATATAGAAAAGTTTATATTTTATTTTAGGTACTTTCTCCTCCAAGTTATGTTGTGAGTAGTGGGAGTTGAGAATTCTGAATGGTTTTTCGGATTACAGCAGCCAGCCGGGATTTGCATGTGCAGACCCTCACACTATACACATGCTACATACTATGGACTTACCCGTAGAGTAAAGACTATTATTATTATGGGTTATAAGTCTATGGCCCATCGCCGCATTGCAACAAACGGAGAATGGAAAAAAACGCCAAAACGGCCCCCGCCCCCCCAAAAAACCCGCACTCTCTCTCGAGACCTACGGCTGAACACTACTGACCCGAAATTATATCCAGCTTTTTTTTTTACAACTTTTTCAAAGTACCCTACCCTATACTATTACTGATACAATACAGTCAATTTAATCCTGCCTGTGGACCAAAAGAAATACTGATAGATACTACTACAAGTCAAGGTGAGAAATCTTTTTACTTATTCATACCTACTTTATTTGTTTACAATTTTCAATTGTAAAATACACGTGCTATTTATCCATACTCAATTTCCTTTGTGTAACTTTACTAGTATTTACATTTACATACATAGATACATGTATTAAGGCATACTTACGACTTACGATTAGGTATTTGGTTCAATTTGGTCGATTTTGCAGATCTGTAGATCACTTCTGTCTTGAGTAGGTTAGGTTCATGTCGATAAATCACATTATCTATAGATTAAGACTTGCTCCGAATTTCAATTGAAATATATATCCAGGAATTTTTTTTGAAAAATTCGGCAACTGGGAACCCTTTTCAGGATTCCCAGGGTTCAGGGTTCTTTTCAGGAACCCTTTTCGAAATTTCAGGATCACATACACTATATAAAAGGCACATCATGAGTTAATTATAGCTACCTTTTGCTTTTGAGTGTTATCAAGATGCCCAAAATTTGAGAACCGGTCATTTTAGTACTTTTATTGAGCTTATAAAGGTTTAAGTTTTAAAACTAAATCTTTTGAAAAATCACTTTTTTTGTCAGGTATAGAAAACTTGTAAAATTTCGTTCGAAGCTTACCGGCTTTCCTATTCAATTTGTAAGTAAGTAGTACTTGAAGATGCCAAAAACTGTAATTCAGAAAATATCGAAATCTTTAGCAGATAATATCGATTTGCAGTTATATCTCAGCTTAATCTCCAATACTGACACCATTATAGGTACCTTATAGAGCAGTTACTTTTTATTTTATAGGAGGTAGTTTTAAACTTTGTCTACCTACTTTCACTTTTTAATTCAATTTACTCGTCTATCTATCTGTACGAGTACTAAAGTCTAAAGTTATGAGAATATTTAAAAAGTAAGTAAAGTAGATTATTTAAAAATTTAAAGGGATAATATTTATTTTATAGACTATGAAAATACATTGGCTATTATGCTAGCCTATATAACCTATATTTAGCTAGTTAACACTATATTATATGTACACATACACATAATGTGTAGTTTTTGGCAGAGAACTATACTAGTACATATAGTATAGTAGTTAATTTATAAAACATGTTTTTTTTTGAAAAATGGAAAAGTTAATGAAAGGAAAGCAAGCAGAGGCAGGCAGGCAGGGGGAGGTTGTAAAAATATTTGCATGTTTTGGCCCTTTAGAATTGAGAATGCAAATTTTGAATAAAATTACTTTTTATGACTAATATAATAATTACCTACCTGAAAATATTTACCCTTATAACATTTGCATGATACTATCCATATATAATGTATCTGTATTATTTCTGAAGAAAAATAACCTAGCTAAGGTTATTAAGGACTTTCTTATCTTGAAAATACTTTAGTTTAAATATAAATTAGTATGACGTTTAAGATATTTATTACAAATTCCTTTTACTAGGGGTAGATTAGGAATACGGAATAGTTCTGAAAAGGTTATCATTTTGGGTGATGCGACAAAACCCCTAAAATTTTGTTCCTAAGGACATTTTCCATAACCACTTTACCCCTAAAGACAATAGGGATCTTTTCAGAAACTCAGAATTAGTATATAAGTATGCAGATTAGATTATTAAGCTGTATCTTATAATGCATACCTGTATTAAGTGTATATACCATCTACTAATCTTATAAATTAAATTTTTCAAACTTCAGCATCAGACCCAAATATTTATATCAAGTTATTGATTACCACATGTTTAAAGTTAAATACTTGTAATTAGTCCTTATGGAATTTGTCCTAAGGGGATTTGTCTAAAAGGAGATTTGTCCCCTTTTATTTTGTCTCTTAGGGGTTTTGTCTTTTAGGACTTCTGGTCTATTTTAGGGGTTTTGTCCCTTATGGATTTTATGCTTAGGGGTTGTGTCTAGGAACCATCATTTTGACCTCAAATTTTTATAGATATATCTAGAAATAGCCAAGATATTGTACTTATCTTTAGAATGAATGGGCAACTGTCCAAATTTCAAAAAAGTCTCCAAACTATGCCTAATCTACCCCTCTTTTTTACATAAAAATTATCCAGTTTCACTTCTAGCACCTACTAGAAGTACTAGCAGTAGTATAATTTTGAAAAAAAGATCAAATATTCCATTTCCAAAAATTTATAATAAATTGATTTATTCCAGATCAAAAATAATATAAGATCCATATGTGACAGTTAAGATAATAAAATTAAAATAATACTTAAGAGGTTAAGGTACTTTTAAATAATAACGAGTACCAAGTAGAATATAGACGAGAAGATAAAAAATAATCACTTTTAAAAATTGTACTTACAAACGGGTTTTCACAAATGCTTAACCTAGACATTTATTTAAATCTCAAATTTCAATTTGAAAACTCCGATTTTGCCATTTAGATATAACGAGTCCAAAGTTGAAAATTAAGATCTGATTTTGGCATTTTCATCACGATTTTCAATTAGAAATCCTAATTTTTCTCCATTTGATTTCACTATACTTCCTGTTACAATATCATGGATTTCAAAATTGAAACTTGAGATAAGAATACTACTATTAATTTCGGTTTTTGTGATTTAAATTGACATTTTAAAGACTTTCTAACATACAAGTAGGTGAATTAGGTAAGGTAAATCATTAAACTTTTATATTTAGCAGTAACTTTACGATTCAAGTTTATTTTCATCTCTATTTTGGTTAAATTTACCCCTATATTAGTGATTTTTGTATAAATCCCAAATTTTAGTTTAGTTAAGTTAAGGGAAGATTAGCTTAGTTAAGAATTCTTTTAAAATTTGAGTAAATTTCATACAGAAACCAATAATAAAGGAGTAAATTCAACCAAAATAGGGATGAGATTAAACTAACTTTTAGTCTAGAAATGCTAAAAAATACGTTAAAAAATCATAAAAATTCTCTCAAAAAATGGCTTACTTTGGCCAAGAAATATCGAGTGGTTCATGCCCTTCAGACTCTGCTTCCTCAAGAGCACCCATCGTCTGTAAAAAATGAGAAAAAATTGAGGATTATTTGGCAATAAATCATTTTAATTTTAAGTACCCTAATAACTAGCACTAATAACTATAAATAAGCTAGTACTAGTTGTATAGTATAACAGGTATAATTAGAGAAATTATAAAAATTAGAGGGAGATTATAGTATTGGCATTTAACGGTCTGTACTCGTATATTGTGTAGGGTTTGATTTTTTCATGGGGAATTATTGGCAATAAATAAATTAATTTTTGTAAAAACGCCAAAAGTCAATCAATCAGAGAAAGCTCTTTCAGGGACCATCGATTTTCGAAATTTATTTTTCTATTTTTTTGACCATATAACAAAAACCGAAGAACCGAAGTATCGAAAAACCGAAACAAAAATCTTCAATTAACCTTGCAGTTACACTCAACCCTGGTAATAAAAACCATTTACAATCAGGTCTAAATACCCATCGTAAGATTGTCAAAATGACTAAAGATTTCATTCAAAACTAAAATTTTCAAGTTAGTAGGTATCAAGTCAATCCAAATTTTGAAAACGACGATACAAAAACTTAATTTGGACAGTCTGTTGTCAGCTGAATCAGTATATCTATTTCAATTAAAAATAGACAAATTTGGCCAACAAAATTGCAAGAATGGTTGCAAATCATGTTAAATTAAAAAAATAGATAAAATTTCTCGTAAATTATTTTTATAATTCTAGATGGGAATTTCAAATTCATGAATTTTTCAAACATTTTTGAGAACTTTTTAACCAACTTACTAGGATTTAATTAACTCTTCATAAATAATGATTAATTATGCGAGCAAAAATCTGAAGACTTTACAAATTACCCCAATTTATGACGTAAAATGTAAATTTTGGGCCAAAAAGATGCCAAATTCTGAAGAATCTGAGTCATTTTTTTCCCATTTGAGTAATATGGGGTCCCTTAAAGGATTCATAGTACCACAAAAGGTACAGAAATCGGAATTTTTTGTCGAAAAGGCTCAACTAGATCCTATATGGGCCCTTTATACCAAGTTTGGTTAATATCCTTATAGTAGTTCTTAAGATATCCTCTGTACAAACAGACAAATAAACAGACAGACAAACGGACAGACAAACAGACAGACAGACGGACAAAGTCTAAGCAAAATTGAATAGTAAATGCTCGCTTCGATCTCACATGTGGGTAATTTTTTGTATTTTTTTCTGAATTTTCGATTTTGACTATTTAGAAAGCTCTATTTAGACCTAGACACCCAGTACTATAGGTGTAAATGCATAAAGGTACAAATTTCTTTGAAAATCTCTCAAAAATCGAAGGCTTTTAACAGTACTTTTAAGGTCTAATTTAAATCATTTTTTTTGTTGAAAAAATCACGCAAACAATTCATCCTAGACTTTCACCTCCTCGACCAAAATCAAAGGTAAGGTTTTTCCTTATCTCAATTTCTCGCCAAAAATTTTGCAAGATTTTTCGCAAAAGTCCAAAGCTTCAATACTATAGTAAGGTATGAGTACCTAGATATATGTTTTTTTTTATCTTTTGTTCAATAATACTATAAATGTACTTATAGTACAAGTAGTATTGTGTTAAAGTAGAGCTTTACTTTTGTGCTTAAACCTCAAAATGTGTTTTATTTTTGTGTGTTTTTCGGTCTTTATAAATACTTGATTGTGCTAAACAAATGGAAATGCTTAATACTACTCGGGTTGTGCATAGATCAATGTCATTTATTAGTAAACGACCAGCATAGAGGGATTTGTAAATATACGATTTGAACCAAGTTTGAAAGCTCGAAATCTAAAAAAATTTCAAAAATTGGATTCTTATAGTCCAAAATTGTCCATAGTACTCTTATACCAAAAAGGATTTATCATATTAAACCACATATAAAGACCAAAAAGCCCATTTTTTTTGCAAAATTTTTGTTAAAAATTGAAAATTTGCAGTAAAAATTACAAAAAATTTTCATTCAATCCCAAATATCAGTATCAGAATACACAATATTTTTTAATCAAGAATTTCAAAAGGATTCTTGGGGTTCTAATGGGCTTTCTGGCCATTATATGAGGTTTAACAGCAAAGGCCTGACATTCTTTTATCAAAATTCTTTTTAAAAATGACAGGTCTGGTATACAATAGTTAGGTTAATTTTGAACTAATTTTTTAACACGAATTTGTCAAAAAAATAACTGTATCTATTATAATTATAATGCAAATTTTTTGGATAATTTAAGCTCAATAAAATCCATCAAGTACCCTACTGAAATTTTAAAATTTTAATAAAAGCATAATGGTTTTTAAGGCTCTCATTTCATCCCTATTTTGGTTGAATTTACCCCTATATTTTTGGCCTAACTTGAACCCTGTATGAAATTAACCCAAATTTATTTTAGTTTATGTTAGGTTAGGTTAGGTTAGGTTAGGATTTTTAAATTTTGGGCTAATTTCATACATGGATAAAGTAAACATATAGAAGTAAATTCAACCAAAATAAGGATCAAATTAAGTATTTTTCACAAATGCCTAATTGCCAAAATATCTACTGAATAAATTTGACAAATTTTGTCTCAAACATTTACTCAAAAGTGTTGAAATTTTCAAAATTTTGTAAAATTTTAGAAATTAAAGTGACATTTTTTGACCTGTTTATTTAAGTTTGACCAAAAATATAGGGGTAAATTCAACCAAAATATGATTGAGGTTAAACTCGAGTCTTTTTAAAATAATTCTTTTACAAAATTTTGTCAAAAGGCTCAGGAGGAAACGATATTTAATCTGCTGAATAAATTTAACAAATTTTAGCTCAAAAATTTCCATAAAAGTGTTGAAATTTTCAAAATAAGCAAAAAATGTTAGACCTACTTTTATTCATGAAATTTTATAAAATTTTGATGTGGATTTATATAGATTTTTGTAGGAGTTTTCGAGTCGAGTCACCTGATCTTTTACAAAAATATCGAGTTTCTCGCAGTATTCAGTTTAGTAGGAAGCAATTATCGAAAATGAAAATACTCTATTGTCTATTTGATTATGTCCTATCCTCCTAAATATCTATTAGTATCTATATAAATGATATTTTTATTATAGATACTTGTGTCTATCTAATTGTTTGTTAAGTGATATTACCTATACCTAGGTAGGTACTTTCATTAAGCAATTATATTTACCTGCATATGTATTATGTACCTAAATGTAAATAAACAAATTTATTGATTTTCCAAACAAACTCAGAATTACAATAATCATAAATAAAATAATAGAGTTATTAAACTAATTGAGGATAAGTTGATTAACTTTAACCTAAATTGTTGTTCAATATACGAGTATTAGTAATGGATTTGGTCAATTTTTCCAAATTTTGTCAAATTTTTGATATCTTTGGGTTATAATGGGCTTTATGGCCTTTATATTGATAACATAGTAAAGGCCTGAAAGTTGAATAGATCTTTTTTATGCAATTTCATAATGGATTTGGCTAATTTTTTACTTATTTTTTGCCAATTTTGCTAAATTTTTTTGCCAATTTTTTGTCAAATTTTAACGTAAAATTCACAATTTTTATGCAATTTCTTACAAATTTCAAATTTTTAGATTTTGTAATACTTGAACACAATTTATCGTTTTTAGCATTTTGAACTTTGACCTGAAATTCTGATATCTAAATTTAGAGATAGTCAAGATTCTCAAAAAAATTTCACTTTATATCTTTGTACAGGGTGGTTTTTATATATGGACCTACTATTTATATTGGAATAAGTCAAAAATTATCCAACCGATTTCGATGATCCACATGTCATTCGACAAACTTTCAGTTTACAGATTATTTTGACAATTGACAGAAGGATCTCGTACTTGAAAATCCAATAAAATATCACCTGTTGACCAGTAAATTGACTTTACAGTTAATTTAATTGCTTGACCAATGCGTAAATTTAGATAATTTTGTTGAAGGACTCGTGGATTTTTGTAAAATTAGACCAAATTCTTGCCAAAATTTTGATAAAAATAATTGAAATTAAACTAATTTGAACTTTTTTTATCAAGTTCAAAAATAATTTTTATGAGATGAGTAAATATAGGTAAGTATGAAACAAGACTAACTATCGCACCACAGACCGAACTTTAAGATCTTTTAACGTGTGCTAACTTATGATTTATATCCTCTCTACTCGCACAGTTCCAATGGGTGGACACATCTAAAAAAAATTCGATTATTGAAATTTCATATCAAATTTTTACTTATAATTGAATCTGAATTTGACCTCAAAATTTATCTTTTATTATAGCTAATTTATTTTTTTATTTGTTTATTTAAGATTTATTTTCTTAGAGCTCATTAAGTTAATCATTTATTATTAAACATTGTGAATTAGGGGGAACTTTTTAAGAGAATTTTTAATTTTACTAATAATTTAATTTAGATATGCAGCTAGGTATATAATATACAAAATAATTCCAAATTTTTTAAATATTTGAGAAAAATTTGCAAAGGAACAAAATTTTTATATAAAGGTATGAATTTATAAATTTTGAAAGAAATTCAAAATGTGTATTAAAGCTGTATTGAATTTGCAATTAAGGTATAAAATTTTGACATTTTGACCAAAATTCTGAAAAATATATGAAAATAAATAAATTTTTTTTTTGATTTACTGTGCGAGCGAAGCAGGGACTAACTATTCAATTTTTTTGCATTTTATTTGTCCGTCTATGTCTGTATTCTGTATGTCTGCATATATGTATGCCTACAGATATATGTCTTTCTTCTTATCGCGGCATAACTCGAAAACTACTTGACCAATTTTAAGCAAGGGTATGTAGGAAACTTACGGGGTCTAGTTGTGCATGCTCGAAAAAAAATTCAGATTGTCCCATCCCTTGGAGTCAGGGGGACTCTTTGAGGGTTGCACATGTCAAATGGGAAAAATCAAAAATGAGGTTTAAACGGCTTTGGGGGTATCGCTGCACAAAAAGGTAGGTACCCAAATGAAATTGGGTACCCAATTAGAAATACCCAAAAGTACCCAAATCCCTTATAGGTTAATTTCTCATAAGCATAATATGGTATTTAACTAAATGTATCCAAATCA
>JAQIXA010001996.1:0-20457 GCA_034699045.1 Nanhermannia cf. coronata Gr-Ori-00579 | reverse complement strand
TTGCACAAAAATGGCTAAAAAAGCACAAAATATTCACAATTTTAGCCAGTTTAGGTTTAAAAACATAAAAAACCTAAAAACCTAAATTATGTTCTAAAAAGTCGATTTAGGTTAAAAACCTAAAAAACCTAGAATCCCTTGCCCTGTTTATGAGTAGGGCTCGGATTCTCATTTATTCTAATCCTAAGGAATATCAGTAATAAAAACATTTGAAAATATTAATTTTAAATTTTTATTAGACTTTTACTTATAAAAGAGAACAACATACTGTAATAAAAGTATAAGATAAAGTACCCTACTGAAGGACCTGAACCTGATTTGACATAGTAAATATTATACATACATACATGTAAGACAACTTTTCAAAAAATAAAAATGAAAAACCGAAAATTGAATTTTCTAAAAAAAGACATTACCAGTTTCCATAATTTGGATCTCAAAAATTCCATATTCTATAATAAAGAACTAAATTTTACTCTTTGAATTTGACTAAAAATAATTTCGGAGATTGTTTGTGTAGTCTATTGATAAAGCATCATTTATAAAATAGTGTACATAAATAGTGTAGGGTACATTTCAGGTTTAGGTCCTTAATTTTGTTTGTTTTTTATATATATTGTAGAAGACAGATTGTGAAGGTTTCTACTGATCTAAATTTCCATTAATGTGACATGGATTGGTTGTATACAAAATACAAGTTAAATAAAGTCAAGATTGGGATTTTTCAGTTTTACTACCCGACAAATCATCAATTTCATTATCTCTAAAATTTAAAAAAAGGCTGCCCAAATATCAAAAAAAGCCTTTCCGAACTTTCCCTATTAGTCTATCCTTTATAGTACTTTGGATTAGTACATACTCAGCTAGCAATTTCTATTGAATGTATGAAAAGGCTGAAGTGCCCAGCAGGATCTTATTAGTTGATCCAGTAGCTCTGGAAAAATATATTATTGAAAAAAAAAATCAAAATAAAGTACCTTATTTAATTGTTTTTAGTTTTAGTTTTATATTTCTAATAGGATATAGAATAGAATATAATACGAGTAGTAATAGTACAACTTCCTACTGTAGGGACGTGAATAAGTACTAATTCTAAGTACTAGGTACTAATGATAATTATTTTTTGTTATTACTATGCTATATACTATATACCTAGTCTAGGGTATGCAATCCCGGGATCCCGAAATACCGGGAATCTCGCATATACCATATTTCAATACCGGGATTTTGAGATTTCGAAACCGGAATTTCGATACCTTTAATTAGAGTAAAATTTGCACAAAATGCCCAAAAACATATAGGTACAAAAAAGGTTTATAAATTAAAAAATTTCGCATTAATTTTTACAATTTTTACAAAAATAATAAGTGTATTTTTCTAAAAATTTGAGAAATTCTCTTTCTGATCGAGTACCCTATTCCTATTCCTAAAAATGGTAGTTAATCTTCAAAATGCATAAAAATAATTATGTATGGTTATTATTATTAAGCTACAATTATTAATAGACTTTAAATAGAATAAATGTATAGAAATAGTAGGTTTTGTATGGATAAAAATTGGTTTTAAAAAACCGGTATTAAAACCGGGATCCCGGTTTTACGAAATTCTGATCCCGAAATCCGGGTTTTGCCAAGATCGAGCGGTATTGCATACCTTAATAGCAACCTAATAATCATGATAATAACATACTTTGGTAATAAAAGAACCATTCATTACACCTACGTCTTTCTACCTCTAAAGAATCGAAATATGATCGAGCCCAAGCTTTTAAATTATTTTGAATTTTTTTTTACATTTGCAAATAAATATGGTCTATTTCCAGCAAAATCAAATGGAGATCGAAGATTTACAATTGAAAATAATAGTTCAAATTATATCAGGAAAAGTTCAGTTATTGGTTCAAGATTTTACATAATTTTCTTACTGGTAATTACCAGTTAATTTTTTAATCTACCTAAATATTTCTTTTGATTCAAATTTCAGATCCAATGCTCAAAAATCGATTTGACAAATTCACAAAATCCTATTTTAGATTTTTCCTTGATGCTTTTTACATTGACTCTTTATGCAATTTCTCTTATCGAATATCCCATAGTTTTAAATTACTCAAATATATTTCTCCTCTATGAACAAATCATAAAATTTTCAGGTTTTAGAAATATTTTATAAATACAAATTATTTTTACTCTAGTTTATGTAGGCACTTACCATTAATATTTTACTCTTTTTTAGAAAATGACTGCGGCAATGGCTCATATAAGAAAAAAGAGTTAAATTTTCTAATGATTTTGGCCAGCATTTTTTCCTTTTTTGGCGCTTTAACCACTTTTATTATTTTCACAATTATATTCATTATATATCCAGAGAACCCCTTGATTTATTCATATCTACTGCCTGCCAAATTTCAAAATATGTGGCTACAAATTCCAATTTTTTTGTATAATCTCTTTGTAATTGTGCGAGGAATGATTGGAGGGATATATGTAGTACTAACGACTGATTTTTATATTCTAACTTTTGTGATTCATTTGGAGAATTGTTGGCAAGTTTAATTATCCATTTTATTTATAGCTATTTTAAGATTAGTATTAGGTTTTTTTAAGATTAGTAATTAGTAATTTTAATATAAGTAATTATAATTAACTCACTAGAAGTTGATTTTTAATTGTGCGAGAAAAGCAATAAAGACAATACAAGGTGCCCCATTTTTCGGAAGTCAAACGTCAACTCCCGGGTCAAACGGATATCAAATTCGAAATCCCCGCCATCGATTATCACTTAAACCTCATTTTCGATTTTTCCCATTTGATTAACATGGGGAACCCTAAAAGGGTTTCCTGACCCCAAGGGGTGGGGCAATCTGAAATTTTTGTCAAAATGGCACACCGAGACAATGGGAGTCCGTCATGTCAAGTTGGTTAAGATCGGTCCAGTAGTTCTCGAGTTATCATCTGGACAGACAGACAAACAGACAAAGTGCAAGCAAAGTTGATTATTAAGTGCTCGCTTCGCTCGCGCAAAAATTTTAGTTTCGAGTTTCGAATCCATAAATTGTATCAAAATTCCTAAAATTTAATTTTAGCATTATCTCCCTGTCACTGTGAATCAAACAAGAATGTATTTTCTTAAGCAAGAAAGACAATAAAGAGAATAATAACAATAATAACATTATCTCGCTAAATTGCATGGAAAAGTTTGGTTAGTTTTTATCAGATATTATTGTTAGTTAGTTATCCCTTTCTATGGGTTTTGACAATTTTGATGAGCTGAGCTAAACTATAGAATAAACCAAAACTAAAATTTTTCGCAATCTCACTACTGATAATATTTTATTTCTATCTGTAATATCAAGATCAATTGTATTGGAAGTATATGTATAATATATTTTTGCGTTGTTAGATGTTAATACTGTAAGTTGCCCATAATTAAATCTTAATATTTTCCAATTTAGTAAGGAAGTCAAGAAAATTGGAGATTTAGAATCCTATCAAGACTTTCTTTGTAAATGGAGAAAAGTCAAAATGTATCATTCGAAAATGTCAAAATTTGCAAATGATTCTGTAACATGTATGATAATTTTAATGGGGACTGCAGTACTATTCTTCAATGTTGGCACATTCTTACTTTACCATAAAATGCCAATTTACTTGTATTCAATTTGTCCTGCTCTTTCAGTATTAGCAATAATTTTATTTTTCCCTTTGTTTTATCTATCAGCCAAATTCAAAACAAATTCTATCAAAATTATTCAAACTTTACGGAACAAAACTATATTTTTTGGAAAATTCGAGAAAAAAAGTTCAAAATCTGAGCGATATCTGGGTATTTGGTTTGGCAGCTTTTACATGATTAAATCGGCAACTTTTTTAACTTTTATTTGGTTTATTGTAAAACATACATTTACACTTTATTTCGCTTATAGAAAGAATTTATCTGTTTAAAATTTAGTATGATTAGATTAGTTTAAACCTAAAAATTAAGAATTAAATTGAATATCAAGCTCAAATTATTATTA
Source organism: Nanhermannia cf. coronata Gr-Ori-00579 (assembly GCA_034699045.1). NCBI lineage: Eukaryota > Metazoa > Arthropoda > Arachnida > Sarcoptiformes > Nanhermanniidae > Nanhermannia > Nanhermannia cf. coronata Gr-Ori-00579. The sequence continues at coordinate 16,442 of JAQIXA010001996.1, read as the reverse complement.
ATTATTGCTGACATTAAGAAAAAATATGATTAAGAAAAGGTTCATTCAAGTTGATCTGAAAAAATTATAAAAATCAAAGCTGATAAAAGGACCAAAATTTTCAAGTCTTTTCAGTAAGTACGGTACGATATAAATAAATTGAAAAATTCTTTTGATACTTGACTGGTTTCGAATTCTCTTGATTTTTAATTATTTTGCATGACAAGATACATAATTTGAATAATTGCTGTACTTTCTAATATCAATATACAATAATAAGGATAGGTAAATTATATAGTACAATAATATAGCACCTAAACCTAAAATCTTAGGTTTAACAATCCTTGCATTTTATTTGAATTTTATAAAATCTAGCTTATAATTTAGAAAGAACCTACCTATATTAAAGACTCCGATTTACAGTCACCTCCTTTTCGACTCTTTTTGACCCCAAATCGACTTTTTTTGACCCCAGATTATTTTCATCCCAAATAAGTTTTATTTTCACTCCAAAAAAGATCAAACTCCCCTCTAAATCAAACCCAGGCCTAAATATACCTACATAAAAAATCATAATTTCCTTATCGCTATATATCTATTATATTGAAATTAAGAAATAAGGTCAAAACAAACTCTATAAAATATTAAGAAAATACTAATCCCTTCTGAGCTATAATTACTTAACATTTCTGAGCCCATTTTAACAAATTTCAAAAAAATAGGGTAAAATATTTGTAAATTACCATTTATTCTGACTCAAGATTATGAATATTAGTTTTCTTAACTATTGTATAGAGTTAGTCATGGCCTTATTTCTTAATTTCAATATACATAATATCTGTAGATATATAGCGATAAGGAAATTATGATTTTTTATGTATATTTATGCCTGGGTTTGATTTAGCTTAACAGGGGGGAGTTTGGTCCTTTTTGGGGTGAAAATAAAACTAATTTTGGGTAAAATTAATCTGGGGTCAAAAAAAGAGAATAGGGGTGAGTTTAATCTATATCAAAAGCTAAACAAATTTTGTTAAATAGTTAAGTAAGGTACTAATCATAAGTAAGTTACCTATACAAATACAAATATAAAATACATAGGTAATTAGTTTAGGTATTATAAATACCTATTGATTTACTTATTTGGATTCAAATTTTCATGTTATGGAAAATTATATGGTATGGTATATCCGTACTGTACAGACGTACAGGCATTGACAGATCCTACATTCTGTAGGATCTGTCAATAATAATACCGATATTAAAGCTAGACACTTATGAAAATTACTTAGCAAAACGAATGCCTTTAAAATGATTATACCATATTAATATATCTACCTAATACTACTAATGGTAAGAGTAAGTAGGTATATTTTAGGTAGCTCATATAATTATTTATTAATATACCCACCCAACCCATACCTTTTGCAATTATCGTCAGTTCGGTTATGCCCTATTATATCAGTACAGCACATTAATTATTAATTGTTCCTTAATTAGATAGGTACTTATAAAGGTTAATGTAATTTATTGTTTATTTTTACAGAACCATACACCAATAACATAGGTAGGTACATAATATCTTTTTGTATTATTTAGGTTTACTTATTTATTGATCAACAAAACAATAGTGTAGACATAATATTAAGTAAATAAGTACACACAATTAAGATACTTTTGATTTTGAAATTTTTAATTATAAATTAGATTATTCCGTAAAATAAACAATAAATAATATCAACATACTCTGGTAATAAAGAACGATTCATTATACCTAGGTCTTTCTACCTGGAAAGAATCGAATTATGATCGAGCCCAAGCTTTTAAATTATTTTGAAAAAATATTTACATTTGCAAATAAATGTGGGTTATTTCCAGCTAAATCAAATGGAGATCGAAGGTTTATACTTGGAAATAAAATTTCAAATTATATATGGAAAAGTTCAGTTATAGGCTCAAAATTTTACATAATTTTCTTACTGGTAATTTAACAGCAATTTTTAGATACCTAAATATTTCTTTTGATTCAAATTTCAGGTTCAATGCTCAAAAATCGATTTGACAAATTCACAAAATTCAATTTTGGACTTTTCCCTGATGATTTTTACATTGACCCTTTATGGAATTTCGCTTATGGAATATTCCATAGTTTTAAATTACTCAAGTATATTTCCCCTTTATGAACAAATCATAAAATTTTCAGGTTTTTGAAATATTTTATAAATACAAATTACTTTTTACTCTAGTTTATGTAGGCACATAATATTTTACTCTTTTTTAGAAAATGACTGTAGCAATGGTTTATATAAGAAAAAAGAAATAAATTTTCTAATGATTTTGGCCAGCCTTTTTTGCTTTTTTGGCGTTTTAACCACTTTTATTATTTTCATAATTATATTCATTATCTATCCAGAGAACCCCTTGATTTATTCATACCTGCTGCCTGCCAAATTTCAAAATATGTTGCTACAAATTCCAATTTTTTTGTATAATCTCTTTGTACTTGTACGAGGAATGATTGGAGGGATATATGTAGTACTAACGACTGATTTGTATATTCTAACTTTTGTGATTCATTTGGAAAATTGTTGGTAATTCTAATACTAATTACTAATTACCCATTTTATTTGTGCACATTCTTAAGAGTGCTAGGTATTAGATTTTTATTAATTTTCGAAAAATAGGGCTAGGGAAATTGTAAAAACTTTTGAAACTAATTTGTATGAAATATAATTAGATTTTGATCCATATTCCAACCAAAATATTATAAAAGTCTAATATTTTATATTAGGATTTAGGATACCTAATACCTACCTAATCCAATAGAAATTAGAATAAAAATCAATATACCTATATCCTTATACATAATTATACTTTCAAACATGATGAAGGTAACCTCACAATTTTCAATCACCTCCGATGACTCCTTCATGGTCAAATCGGGTCATTCGGAGTTTCCCTTTTGCCCGTGTTATAGGGATAAAATGATTTTTTTAGAAAAATTCATCTGAACGGATCAAGTCAAAATGTACAATAGGTAATCGTACAATAGGTAATCGTACACGGGGAAGCTCCATAGACTTTTTATGACCACATCCGAGGACCCCTTCATCGTCAATTCAAGGGCATCCGAGGTCAAGTATCCTTTTAAACTAAATTTTACTTATACTTATTTGGGTACTTATAGGTAATCGACTACGGGGATTCGATTGAGACTATTTTCAGCCCTCTCAGATTACCACATCATTATCATGGGTAATTCGGGGTCATTCAAGGTCAAATGGCCATATTGTATCAATATTTGTGCAAAATGACACGAAATAGGACTAATTATTATTATAGATAATCGGATACGGGGATTAGATTGAGACTATTTTCAGCCCTCTCAGATAACCCCATCATGGGTAATTCGCCCCTTAAGAGAAAATTGACACCTTCATATTATATAAAAATTTTAGTTTCGAGTTTCGAATCCATAAATTGCATAAAAATTCCTAAAATCCTAAATTTTAAAGATAAATCGAACACTTTTCTTGGAAAAGTTTGGTATCAGATCCGTCCCGTCTATGGGGTTTGACAATTTTGATGAGCTGATAATAATTTATTTCTATATCTGTAATATCAAAATCAATGGTCTTGGTAGTACTCCGTATTCCGTATACCTACGAGTATAATATATTTTGCTTTGTTAGATGTTAATTATACCATAATTAAATCTTAATATTTTCCAATTTAGTAAGGAAGTAAAGAAAATTGAAGATTTAGAATCCTATCAAGGCTTTCTTCATAAATGGAAGAGGATGAAAATATACCATTCAAAGGTGTCAAAATTTATAAATAATTCTATTACATGTATAATCACATTAATGGGAACTACCATACTGTTCTTCAATGTTGGCACATTTCTATTCTACGAGAAAATGCCCATTTATTTGTATTCAATTTGTCCAGCTATTTCAGTATTATCAACAACTTTATTTTTCCCGTTGTTTTATCTATCAGCCAAATTCAGAACAAATTCTATCAAAATTATTCAAACTTTGCGGAACAAAACTATATTTTTTGGAAAATTCGAGAAAAAAAGTTCAAAATCTGAGCGATATCTGGGTATTTGGTTTGGCAGCTTTTACATGATTAAATCGGCAACTTTTTTAACTTTTATTTGGTTTATTGTAAAACATACATTTACACTTTATTTCGCTTACAGAAAGAATATACCTATACAAAAAAATAAATTTGAAATTGAATTATAGAGTGAACTAAAAAAACTAATCCTAAGTACCCTACCTATTTAAAATAGGATTTTTAGCTCATTTCAATAAACATACATCAAGTAGGGTACCTAAATAAAATAAAATAAAATAAGATAATTAAAAATTATACATTATATATGAATCTCAAAGACTTTACAAGTAGTATAAGTAGTAATAGAATTAATTAAGTTAAATAATTAGCTATCTAGAATTTAATTAACTATTCATATGTTAAAATCCGTCCAATAGTTAATTATGGAGGGTACAATTCAAATTCAAACAAAATTTGACTTTATTAGATTAATTACTTTTAACTTATACCTACTAGATTTTAATTTTATTACATAATATTCTACCTACTCCGTTTGTAATAAAAAAATATATCTCACGATCAGTTAGTTAAATATCAATTAGATGGTCTATTATTATTTAGATATACGACGTAACTTATTTAGTTATTGATAAATATAAGTAGTAGCAAGACCAATAGATTATATAACCTATTGGTCTTGGTAGGTAGCTACTAGGTACCCATGTCTGTCTATGTACTTTTGAATTTGAGAAATATTTAGATGAGCATTCACTCATTTATTAGAGGCTAGAATAAAAAAAAATATTTCAATTATAACTAATCATGCTCAGGGACTCGTAGTTTGATAAGAAAAACCTATCTGGAAATTCTGGAAAATCACGAAATACTATTATGATCGAACCCAAGTTATTAGACTATTTTGAAAAAATATTTACATTTGCAAACCAATGTTATCTATTTCCAGCAAGATCAAATGGAGATCGAAGATTTGCACATGGAAATGAAAGATCAAATTATTTATATATGGAAAATTTCAGTTATAGGCTCAAAATTTTACTTAATTTTCTTACTGGTAATTTGATAAATTTTAATATATACGAGGTATAAAAAAATCTTGATATTTTTTGTTGGCCCAAATTTCTGATCCAATGCTCAAAAATCGATTTGATAAATTCACAAAATCCTATTTTGGACTTTTCTCTGATGATATTTACATTGATTAATATTGCAATTTCTCTTATTGAATATCCAATGGTTTTAAATTATCAAAGTATATTTCACCTCTATCAACAAATACTACTGATTTTTGGAACATACTGTCTTTTTAAGTAGGGTACTACTTTTTATGCATTAAGATTTTATTCTTAATGCTTAGATGGTCTATTATTATTAATGCTTTTATTCTTAGATAGTGACGAAGGTATTGGCTCAATTTCATAATTGTATTCCTTATCTATCCGGAAAGTAGCTTGATCTATTCACAATTCACACCTACTGCCCTCAAATTTTCAAAATATGTGGCTACAATTTCCAATTTTTTTGTTCAATTTTTCTTTTACTTCTGCAAGGAATGACTGGAGGGTCATATGTTGTGTTAATACTTGATTTGTATATTCTTACTTTTGTGATTCATTTGGAAAATTGCTGGTAATTTTAATTATCTACTTACCTACAGATTCAGATACAATATAATACAATATAATATAACATCATAGCTTACACTAGGCTTTAATCAACTCACTAGAAGTTGATTATTAATTGTGCGAGCAAAACGTTGAAAACTACATCGATAAACTCCGAATCTCCGTCATCGATAACCTCTAGAACCACTTAAATACCAATTTATATCATTTTTTGGGTTCAAAGGTCAGTTTTCACGGTCAAGGGTCAACTCCCGGGTCAAACTTACTTACTTACTTACTTTGTATTATGTAAATATTTGTATTTACTAGGGTACTTGGTATTGGTATTGGTAATAAATAATAGTGGTCGTGCGTGTGGATATGATATGATGATAATAATAAAATTCAAAATATTTATAAGTACAATTAATATTAATCACAGTCACATTCTTTAAAAAAATAGTTAAGTTAAAATTAAATTAAAATTAAAACATGGCGTTTCTCCTTGCCGTACATCTTGGTATATCCGGCACTGAAGGGAATCCATCGACTTGTAAAAGTGCTCCAGCTATACATCCATTTAAAAGTCCACAAAGTGTCCCGGTTAGTAAGGCTCGACCTATTAGTTTGGCCAATTCAGGTCGTCTTTCAGGTGCCATTGATCTAAAAAAAATCCAAATTTTGATTATCTCATAATATTTGAAATTTTATGAGGTCTTACCCAAGCCCGCCTAGTTGAATACCGATCGAGGATAAATTTGCAAATGAACAAAGTGCATATGTTGCAATTGCTTCTGATCTTGGCTATCATAGTATCTTATATTTAGCTTTAATTGTCATAATTTTGACTTTTTTTAGTATAATTTACCGATAAACACATTAAATTCTTCATTCTTTCATAAGCAATGAATTCGTTTACAGTTGTCTTAAGACCTTTTAAAATCAACTCAAAATAAGATACAAATTCTGAATTCCTAAATTATAATCTTACCAAGAAGTAAAGCAACATCCTCTGTCTCTTCAGAATCAACTCCAACGATATAGGCAAGTGGTATAAAAAGCTTACTCAAAATCCACTAAAATGAAAATATGCCATTAGTTTAAAATAAACCTGAAATTTGCCATATATTTCTTTAAGTTTTCTAGTATATCCACAAATCTAATGTATCAAAACTGATAATTTTAAAAATTGGGTAGTATTTACACTAGATAGTTATGGGTAAAAATACCTATATTGAAAAAAATTTAAAATGCTAATCATTTTCAAAGTCATTTACTGATAGATAGGTTATTAAATTAATGATTTGTTTACCTCAAACGAAAGTTCTTCTACTCCACATAAACTGCCAAACCATCCAATAACCGCGTTTAAAAATGCCACAAAGGCGATAAATGCAATTAAATTTGCAATGATATTTGCAATTAACATAATAGCTTCAGAAGCACCCCTATAAAAATTACAATTTTAGTTTCAAACTCTTAATTTTTCACTCTTGGTTATAAATTCTATTTATATCAGTAATATAGAGTATGTGTATCAGTACCTAGCGGCTGCATCCAACGCGTTTCCTTCCACCCTAGAATAACCAAAATGTCAAATATTTAGCAAAAATATTCATTAATCGTAATTCTAGTTTATAGGATGTAGGTACTTTGTTGAAATCTTTTCAATGTCTGCAGAAGTTGTTCTTGAAACTTTTGATTCTGGGTACATGAGTTTGGAAAGAGCTGGTTTAGAAAAAGTACGATTTTAGCTTTACAATATCTTATTTTGATATTATTTCTATTTATATAAATAAAAAGTTAATTCAGTTAGGGTACTTACCAAGAGCAGCAGGAGCTGCCTAAAATGCAAAATTTAACTAAAAATTTATTCACATTTTGTAAAAATTTACCATAAAAGAGGCTGAAAGGAGATATGCAGCGTCAATTCCGAAACCTAAAGAATTCATTTTAAAAGTGACATAAGTAAGTGACTAACTTAAATAAATCTCACCGATATACGCTGCCATAACTCCACCAGCAATAGTGGCAAAACCTCCGGTCATCACCGCATGCAATTCTATTTAAAATTTTACATGATTTAAAAATACCTAGGTAGTTAGTGTATATAATTTTTTGAAAACTTACCTGAATGAGTCATTTGCCCCAAAAATGGTTTGATAAGAATAGGAGCTTCAGTTTGACCCACAAAAATATTCGCTGCTGCATTCATACTTTCACCTTGAAAATTTAGAAATTGGTAAAAGGAAAAGTTTAGTTTTGTAAATTTTTTCGTTTGGAAGCTACAAATTATGAAACTGAATTGTTATTTTGATCTCAAATTCGTTTGAGAATATCTTAGGTATCTCTAGTCTCTAGATATAGTAGATGTAGATACTAATAAGGTTAAGATATCATTCATGATGTATGGAAATTTCAGGTCAAAATAACGGATTTATGCAAAGACAGTTTCCCAAGTTCAAAATTTTTTCCAAGCTATTGTACCTGCAGTAGTTCCAATAGTAACTTGCAAAAACCATCCCAATTTAGAACAAATAAATTGCATCGCACCGAAATGATACAAAAGACTGATGAAAAAACTAAAAAAGAAAATCACTGGCATCGTCTATAAAAATATCGAAAAATTAGTAAAAAAAAAACTCAAAATTTTAAGAATTTTGTCACCTTGAAGGCAAATGTAGAAGGTAAGCTTAATTGAACAGCTTCAGTACTTGCAGTTGCATTCACTATTGTTAGTTCTAATCCAGACGAGAGGTAATTGTAAATAAATACTGATCCTTCATCAGAATAGTCGAGAAAAATTTTGACCTAAAAATGTATATTTTTTAAACTTTGTCTTTTATAAGTCCCTATACAGCTTGAATTACCTTGCTACTGGCACAATCAAAAATTTGTCTTCCAGTAGGCCATCTTAAGATAATTAGACCGAATGAAAATTGAATTAAAAGTCCGACAAGTACTTGTCTCCTAAAATATTCATTTACATAGTTTAGTTAGGTTAATGTTTACATAGGTTAGGTTTTACGATATTACCATTGAATATGTCCAGGTCTGGCTGAAAGTAAAAATCCAATCAAAATGATTGCAAATATCCCTCCAACCGAAATCATTCTTTTTCTATCATCAGCAGAATCGATTATGAGAAATGTCAGAATACCACCTAAAAAAATTCAAAAACTGTAGGTACTTCAAAAATTTTTTAAAATTTACAAAAATTTACCAAGAACCAGGGCAGTAAGTCCATATTGAAAATACCTAAAAAAATATTTTAAAGAATCAAAATACCAACTCAAAACCCAATCTAACAAGTTATAGACTCGTTAGAATATCAATATAATCAGTATGACCGAAATATGAAATTTTACCATTTTGAAAAAAATGTAGGCATATTTGTGTTTCTGAAATATTTCCCCAAGTATCTCTTAAGGACATGATAGTAGAAAAGTCCCCAGTATAAAAATGCTGTAAGTATTATTAGTAATCCTAAACCATCACACCATTCGATGTCAATATCATGTCTCCGATTGTAAGCTATGCAAATGATAATATATGCATTGTAAAGTCCAAAAATTGTAAGAAGTAAAAGTGATTTTAGAATTTTTGAATGTTTTGTCCCAAGTTCTGATACAGAAGATCTGGCTTGAACAATCGCTTTTGTGAGGAAATTTTGCTTAAATAATGGCAAGTCTTCGCCTTCTTCTTCATCATCATCAACTTTCTTATGAACACTGTCATTTGGGTCAATTATTAGAGCTTTTGGGTCGAATATTAAGGAACTTGAACGATTAACTGGTCTAGGTAATCTTTGTTGCTGGGCTTGTAGTGCTGAACTTGTCAAGTGTGGTACATTTCTTTGCTGAAATTGTTAAAAAATCATTTAAATTTCAGAATTGGTAGAATCTTTGAATTGGAATATTACAACTAAATATTAAGTCCGGTAATAACTGGAAAAATTCTTCTAATGATCAAAAATTTTGACAAATTTTGTCCAACCTTGATCATGAACTTTGACCATTTTTGACTAGAAGTTTTGAAAAGCTAATATTGAAATATTTCTTCGAATCCAAATCTGCCCCCTTTTGCCAATATGTATATGAACTTTGTTTAAAATTGACCAGATAGGCCACTCAATTTTGGTCAATTTTTGTCAAAATTTTAGAATTTAAATTCTGATAATAAAGTGGCCGCTATGCACAGTAGGGTATTTAAGAATTAATTTCAATTTTTTAAACACAATCTTTGAAAAATATTCAGTACCCTACCTATCTATCTATATTCTGTGTAGTAATACTGATTGCTAAAGATTTTATTTTACCCGAGGATCTCCATGATTCTGATATCCATTTCCATCCATTTCAAATCCAGAATTCTCCATTTTATCGATGATTTAATTTTGTTTCAAAATATAATAGGTATAAGTACCTAAGTATACTCGTAATATGAATATAATAGAAAAAAAAATTGTAAAAAAATTTATTTTAAATCCAATTCTTTGCTGACAGTAAGCTCATGAATCTGAAATCTGAAATTGAAATTAAGACAGAAAAATGTACATTTTTTGGAATACTCAAAAATAATAGAAATTATAAAAAAACCATTACATTAATACATTAATATTAGCACGTGGGGATTTTTAATTCAGACTTTAATGATGTAGATATGAGTATACGAGTACTTTGAATATCTAATTGTACTAATTTTATATTCAATTGTGCAAAATCACGTTAAATAAAATTTTATTATGAAAAATTTAACAACTAGGTATAATATACTTTTATTAGTACATATCTGTAGATACTACTCGTATTACATTATTCTCTATAATATAAGTAGGGTACATATTTATCACTACTCGTATACTACCTATATTGGTAACTTTATTTAGTTAACTTAATTTTGAACAAATTTCTAACTAATATTTTGTCATTAATAAAAAAGGGCAATGGTCTGTAAACTGGAAATGTACTGGGATTCCAAGAATTTTGATAAAACTTCAAGATTTACAAATAGTGACAAATTTCACATATAAAGCGTGAAGTTTAAATTGCAATTTTTTTGAAATATCAAAATCAAATATTTGTAGTATTTATCAAAGCTGACCTATAACATAAGGTCTAATTAAAGTGTTAAATAACAATAGATAATTTTATCAGGGATAAATAATTCATATAACTCACATTGTCCCACATTTTTTACGATTCTGATTACCTACCTATTTTTTTATCTAAATTTAAAATCATAAAATTTTGATAAAGAGTAACATATCTAATATACTACTGTACTTATTAGGTATAGCCATACAAATCAAAATTTTGATTTTTTTTTTGTAAAATTCTTATTGAAATTTTCTTATTGAAATTGAAAATTCTTATAGCTTTGAATTTGAATAACCTATAGTCAAATAATCGTACAAATCTTAAAAGAAATGTTTTAAATAGGGTTGTGTAGTGTAGTGTACAGAATGACTGATACCTAAATAATTGGTTTTCAATCTTGATACCAAAATCAAAGGTTTTATTTTATGTTTTTAAGCACTAGAAGCATAAAATTGATCTTTTATCAGGTCACTCTCTATGTCCATTTACGATAATTTTCCTAAAATTGTATTTTTATGTAAACTTTGATTTGATTTTGATTTTATGGTGTCTCGAGATCAATATCTCTGACTCTGGTCTCTAGCTAACTCTATCTGATTAGTACCTGCTTATATTAAATTAAGTATTTCTTATCTTACGTTCAAATCTATCCAGAAATTGTTGCAATTTTTGTCAATTATTGATCCCACATTGTTGAATTAGACTTGTAGATTCAAAATTCGAACTAGAGAATATTAGGTAGGATGTGTCAAAAATTCATTCAGTAGTGTAGAATTTCAAAATCAGGATAATTTCTAATCAATCTGATAATATTATAAAACACGCAAAGTGTAATCCATTATGAACATAGTTTAAAAGAGCACAAAGAAAGGGAAACCTTTTGAAATGTCAATGTCAAAAAAATTACAAATCCTTCATAATCACAATCACCGATGCTAAAGATCAATGCGAGTAGTAAATGTGTTGATAATTTGAAAAAAATTTAAATAGATAAATACGGATAGGTATAGATAACTTTCAAATTATTTCGGTTAATTTGATTTCATGAACTTGAGCTTGAATACAATTGTTGGGTAATTGCATTTAATCTCAAAATATTTAAATGAATTACAGATTACAGAATAGAATTATTTCTGTTCAAAATACCTTTTCATTCATGTAGGTATACTGTAGATAATTTCTATGTAAAAAAGTAATAGGAAAAAAAACAGTGAAATATTTCATATAACTAGAGTACCACTCAAATTCCAGTTGTTAAGTTTGTTTTACTAATTTGTACAGCAGTATAGTACCTTACATGATACATGTAAGGTACTCATATCTGTTCTGTTTGCATAAAAGTATCATCCGCTCCCGGATTTTATGATTTATTTATTTTTGTATTCTTGTGTAGTTGTAGACAAAAATTAACTAATGATATTTTGGTTTTAATTTACGTATTCATTAAATGCAAATTTAAATACCTATTACTCGTAGATTTGGGAAAAAGAGTTTTTTTCCGATTTGAGTTTAGATAAAGTAGGTCAGAATTCAATGAATTCATCTCGTAGAGTATTAGATCAAAAATATGGTCGTTATATTCATTCAACAATCAGTTTAGAATTTTTAACTCGAAGAACCTGTTAAATACCTATTTAGTATTTAATGAATTTTTTTTATTTTTAAACTAAAATCCGTGATCTGCTTCTGATAGTAATAAATAATACAGGTAATTTATAAGGAACTATATACGGATACACTTTACGAGTTTATATATTTTACAGTTGGGTATTCTGTAATAATATAGGCAGATATTTGCTTTGATAGGGTATTATACTTACTTTATATCAGGTAGGTAAATAGGTAAGTAGGTATGATAATTTGTATCTAGATAGTATCAGCTGCATACCTAATTGATTTATCTGTTTTGCTTATAAAAATTTTGTTTATACATGTAATTGTAATGTAAATTGTAATGTAGTACTCATACTAAAGTTAGGCATCCTACTAATACTACTGCTACCTACTCTAATTATATTTAAGTAAATACTTTTATTAGTTAGGAAATATGGTTTTAGTCAACTATAACAAAATTAGTCAAATCCCAAATCACCCTAACTTTGTCTGGAGTAAAAATCACAGGTTTAAAAATCTAAAATACTTATATATCAATAAACATAAGTTTTTTATTTAGTGATATACAATCTACTGAAGGATATCGAATTCTAATATCCAAACTTACAATTTTTTTTTATTTACTTTACAATTTTATCATTCAACAATATATCAATTTACTAATTGATAGCTACCGAGGAATTCTATTCTTTTCTATAGGTATAGGTATAGATTGGTTTGACTATTTACATACATAAATGACCTAGAATTCTGTGTTTTAACACATGTTTATCATACCCTATTAAATCAAATAATTTTTTGATATTTTGGGTTATATTTACTCATTCAAAAAACCTAACTTGAGTCCCAATTAACTGATAGATTTAGGAAAAATGAGTTTTTTTCTTGATTTAGATTGCTCGTATCTTCCTCGTTATTTCAAATAAATCAAATATTTTTCTTTATTTTTCTCTTTTTTCTCTTTTATAGATTCGATATTTTAAACACAATTTTACCACAATTTTGAATAATAAATAAGTAGTCTAATTCTAATTACATTACCTAAAATTGATACAAACAAAAACGTCTAAAATCTAATCAAAATTATATGTATCTTAAAATTAGTTGAAACACATTTTGTAAAAATCTCACTTTAAACTATAAATCTAGATAATCTAGTACTAATTTACCTAGCTAAATAGTTACTTACTTTAGGATTAAAATGTAAATAATAAATGCCTATAAAACCTATTTTAAAAAACAATAATTAAAATTACTAAAATAGTATTAACTTGGGTATTACATACCCTACTTATATAGTAGATAATGTGTAATATTAGTATAAAATAATATTTTGGCAACTGTTTTAGGGTAATCTTAAACCTTAAACTGAAGTAACTTTTATATAATAAATTATTTAAAACTCGAAACAATCGTAAATTATAGGTAGGGTACTTTAAATGTAACTGTTAAAATGATCCAGCATTAATAAAGGAACTACTAGTATTTGCACTGCAAAAAAAGCATTTCAAATTTTTGTAAATTTGATTAAAAAGACCAATATTTTAAGATCAGATATACCATATTTAAAGGTTTGATAAACCATATCTAGACTAAGATTCCAGTAGGTACTAGTAGTATAATAATAACAAAACTATGTATTTAAATGGTATTTAAAACTTATGTAACAGGAAATTAAATCAGTCATATAGTTCAAGATTACTAATACTTGATAAAAAAAGGATCTACAGTAGTTGTACAACTACAACTACAGTATCTAATTCTGAAAAAAATTACTTAAATTATGAATAAATTATTAAAAGTACAAGTTCTATCTCTAGCTGTTTTAACATACCTAAAGTATTTAATTACAATTACTTAATAGGTAGATACTTATACTTATGAGTATGAGGTATATGAAAAGATGATACTGAAATTGGCATTGTTGATCTATCTATATTCTAGATTTTTACAAACTTTTCCCATCACTTTTGATTTCATTCAGTGATGATGGTGCTGGAGTTGTTGTAGTTGATATTGATGGAAATAATTTTTCAGGATTTATAAAAATCCTTTGAATGACAATCTGCCCATCATTTGTCCCATTATTTCTCAGCTGATTTTGATTCTGAGAATTGACTTCTCTTATAAGAGTTTTAAATGCCTCGAGATCGAATGCTTGACCACCTTTGACACCACCTGGTGGTGTTCTCCTTATCGATGAAAAGTCACCCCTCTCATTGTTCACAACTTGTTGATTTTGTGCATTTTGTGCATTTGGATTCGAAGCAAATAGTATTGATCTTAATGGATGATTTTCATCAAGTTTGAAACCATTTCCTGGACCATCTGATGCTGATGATGAGTTGTCAGAAGAACCACTTGTTGAATTTGAATTTCGATTTCTCTTGTTGTGTCTCTGGTTTCTTCTCAGGTTACCCCCATGACCATGTCGATGTTGTCTACTTCGGGCTGTTGTAAATGAACCCAAATCAACGTCAATTTCTCCATCACCTTGAACAATGGGTTGTTCATCACGTGGGCTGGTGAGGATTGATGAGGGAAATGGAAAAGTCAGAATGGTCGTGTCGTCATCGTCACTTATGGGCTTTTCAATTGTACAAACTTCGAGCATTGGTGGTGGCAGGATTTTTTGAGGATGGAGGAAATCAATTCTGGAGTTATTTTTAGAGCCTGGAAAAATTAGAATCAAAATTAATTATTTCAAATGAAATAGAAAGTTGGTGAGATTTACAATACAATTTTAATTAGATCCTAACCCTAACCTAGCCCGGATACGGATATTATTCTGGGGTTAATAGGTACATGACACGAATGGGAATCCTTTTAAAATATTTTGCCATAATGTTCATTATATCCATTATTTCTGTCTGGCATTTTGAACCAATTTTAGCTAACTATTTTTCATTATAAAGGCAACTTTGAGCAAAGAAAGGAGACATCACATTCAAAAAACGAGATTTCTAAAAAATATATCTGTTCAAAATTTCAAAAATGGTTTAAAATAGGTGTCAAAGAATTGAAACATGGTTGTTAACAAGACTTGTTAAATTTGAATCTTTTAGCAAAATTTTGACAAAAATAGATACTTTGAAAAATGAGAAATATCGGGAGGATTTTTTAAGGTCAAATCAAAAAAGGTCGATTCTTTAGAAATTTAGAAAATTTTGTAAAAATATGAATTTATGGAGCTATAATTTTAATTTTTTTTTGATATTTAGAACTTACTGGATAGTTTGAGAGCATGGCAAGCATAATTATCCGAGACATATTGTTTGGCATCAAGTAATTCTTCATTTTCGTTTTCAACTTCGATTACCAATCCATTGTTATTATTTCTCTCAATCCAGGTTCGAGCAGCTTTAGAAATGTCGAATTCAATCCATTTTGATTCTTTTGCAAGAAATGATTTTGAGTCGAGAAGTTTTCTCTTATCTAAAAATAACCATATTTTAAATTGATTCAGTTAATTGACACATATTTGAGACAATTAATAAGTAATTAGCAATTAGCAAACTTACAATGATGTGAAGTGAGATGTTGAGTATACCAAAAAACTGAAATTCGGATTCGTTCATCATCACCAGCAGAATTGCCAGAGTTTGAGACGGTGACAAAGCTTTGTGAATCTTGGCTATTAATTTGAATTTCCTGTCCTTGTCGGGTATCTGTGCAGATCTTTGAAGGTTCTGGTGATTCATATTTAACCTCCTGTATTAAAAATAATTCTTAATTAGAACTAGTAACCCAATTTTAAATACAATACAAGTATTTAAATGTCAAATCTATGCTACTTATTCTATTTCCGAAATTCAAAATCAAAATACTTGAAAGAGTTCAAAAACAAAGGACTTTCAAATTCACTTTCTTTCCAAGTTCTAAAAATATCTCAATATGGGAAATTACAACATTTCCAAACAGACTTTTGTCTAAAAATTCTCAATAAAATGCCAAAAATTGACTTTTTTGGATGCATATCATGATGCATTTAGGGGGGGACAATGATTTTTTTTATTCATCATTAAATCATTTCTGACTTCTAACCGAAGTTTGCCAAGAGACACAG
>JAQIXA010001995.1:0-20457 GCA_034699045.1 Nanhermannia cf. coronata Gr-Ori-00579 | reverse complement strand
AACTTGTGATATCTTCATTGCTTTGCTCGCACAATTAATAATCAACTTCTAGTGAGTTGATTAAAGCCTAGTTTAGTGTTTTTATTTAAAAAATCAATTTAGTTAGCTAATTGAAAATTTAGTGGGCTTTTGAAATACCTATATAAACTCTCTTTAGGTGCTAATTGTAAGTATTTTCAAATAATAATGGCAAATTTTAGCATTCCAAATCCTTTAAATATAACATAAAATGCGAGATTTATAATTTTGGAATTAATCGATGGTCTAATTCATTTCTATAAAGTAATCAAGGAATGTAATTTTGAGTATTTCATTTTGTTTTAAAACCCTCAAGGCAACTTTTTCTCCCCAAAAATCTGCATTAGAATTCATTAATAATTACCATTTTAATGAATAATTTCTCTCATAAAATGTGGAGAATTTGAGCAAAATTATATTCAATTGTAAATCGTATCCTGCAATGTACAATGAATGAATGTCCAATTAAAATCAAGTCAAAATTCCAAAACTTTTGACCACTTACAAGTGTATAAATATTGTATAGGACTGGTATACTTATTACATTACTTGAGTAGGGTACTATATTTAAATGATGAAAAACTTTTCAATTTCAGAATTTAAGGGCATTTGTGCATATGAAATCGTTGGAGTATAAAAATCCCCATAGTAGTAGGGTAGGCAAGTATAACTTAACTAATCGTATTTAGCATACCTTATAATAAGGTACCTATATAATTTTATACATGATATTTTATTTGAAAATTTTCAAATATTTTCCAGGATGAAGAAAAAGAGCATCAAAGGGTGAAATTGATGAAAAATTTCCAGAGCGTAAATTTCGAAGGCAATTAAAATCTCCCTATCTAATTACACTGGAATATAAACTACCATATATACTGTACATATGGGATCTGATTTAATTTTGAAATTCTTCAAATCAAATCAAATCAAATCAAATCTATCTAATTTAATTTAATACAACTTTTACATATAAATCGAATAATTTTGAAGTTTTCTGACACTTTGAAAATGCAAAAATATCAAATTTAAGTTCAAATTTAAGCTCTTACGAGTATAAGGAATAGAACTGCGAATTTCTTAATCATTTTCAATTTGATTTAGTTTTAATTTCTTCCCAAAAAAAGGATAAATTGATGTAAAAAGTAAATTTACCCGGGTTTTCTCCCAATGTTTTTGAAGTAAAAAAAGATTAGCTTTCATTTATGTTCTTGTACAATTACAAATACAAAGTATATGTAAGTATGTAAGTTTAATGGCTGGGAGCATGTAAGCGGAGTTTTTGGCTCAAAAAAGACAAATTACTTTGAAAAACAAGAACTACAAGTTCTAATCACTCACCCAGAGGTCCAGCTAAACTAAAGCTGAGCTGAGCCTACATGCTGGGCCTTATATTTTTTTTTTTTTACTTTTAATCCCCAAAGTAAACCCTCCTAAATCTCAATAAAATAAAACTCGTATAGAAATTCATTCAACATGTTAAAAAACTGGCATAAAGGGATTTGGCCAACTTCTAAATAAATTGTTTCACAATTTCATAGGCCACAAATTACAAATGGATATATAGATATCTGAATATATAGATATGTAAAATATACTAACCAGGTAAATTGAAATCGCGGACCAAAACCCATTATATTAAATGTAAAGTTGAGATCAAAATCAGCATTTTTCTCCAAATTTTTGGCCAATGCGAATAGCTACTGACCTAAAAGGTCAAATGAAATGCATTACATTTGTAATGCTTTAGAAATACGCATATAATACTAAATTCAGACTAAAAAGTAACGGTTTTAGCATTTCATTTGACCTTTTAGGGTCAGTAGCTGTCCTCATTGGTCAAAATATTTGGGTAAAAATGTTAATTTTTAACTTAAATTTACATTTAATATAATGGGATCGAGTAATTTTGGTTCGGGAAATCAATTTACCTCGTGAGATAGAGGAATTTTTTCTTTTTTTTTCTTGCCTTTCTAGTAATTTCTTCTTTTTTTTCGAGTTAAATAGTAGACAAATAGTAAAGAAATAGAAATACATAGTAAGTTCTTACATCTGCAACTACAGATATTTTAAAAACTTGTTATTTCCATCGGGTAAGTTCTCACCATTTTATTTTGGACTCGAAGCTTCATTTCAAAGGAAAATAGAAAAAAAAACTTTTTCTATCTTTTTCGAGTTACACAGGCTTGAATGCACTTTCACCAACTACATAATACATCTACCTATAGGTACTTATATAAGTAAAAGTACTACCTACTTTTTTGTTTTTCTATTTTTTTGTAAAAATATCCTAGAATCTTGTTGTTTTTTTAATCTAAACTCTAGACCCAGAGTTTCCAGACATGGAAATATCTATTACTTTTTCATCTTTTATTTAGAACATTTGCACAGGAAAATAAATCCAAAAAAAGCATTCTTTCTTACATATTTTTTACTCTCAAATCTCTATTCATTATTCCATTATTGATTATTATTACATATACAGATAGACTGTTAATTTATGTATTAATATGAAATATGAAATATTAAACGTTTCTTTTTATTTTCAGAATCAGAGGCTTGCAGTTCCAGTTGATCAAATTTATAAAAGAAATTCTCCAAAAAAATTGGCAAATTTTGGTCTTTGGATTCTTTAGATTCGTCAAAATATTTCTGTCATTTTTCAGTTTTCACTGTGAGCCTTGATGCTGATATTTTGGTCATAAGGCACGCGGTGAATGCTAATGCTCTGACGGTTTGATCGTCCAATCTAATTAAAGAAAATGTCAAGAAAATCAACAAAAAAAAACCTAAACATCAATTGAACATTTTCTGGAGAAAACTTGGGTGGGTTCCTGCCTGCTTAATTCTAAAAAACACGGTGACAATTCAAAATAATAATAACTAAAGCTCCCAAAAGCACAAAAAAGCACTAGAGAGCACTTTTCTAAATGCAAAAACTGCAAAATTTGCACTTTTTGCTAATTTTATGTCATCAAAGTTTAACTGATTTTTCATAAAAAGCAAAATGTGATGTCACAAAATTACTTATTTGTCAAAAAATACTCAAATATTAATTAATTTAATATTAGTTAATTTTAGTGAAAATTTGAACATAAAACAGGACTTTTTGAAAATAAAAAAGCTCTAAAAATCACTTTTTCAAAAGTGAAAAGGCATCGATATCGCAATTTGAAAAGCAAATTTTTGGGGGCCTAAATAATAATTAATATTTAATAATATTTAATCTATTGTATCTCAGTCTAGTCAGAAGTAATTTTAATTTGTTCTAGCTCTCAAAACTCTTGCTAAAAATGAATTTTACTGGTAATAATTAATGGAAAGATACTCAAAATATCAGTATTCTAAATTCTGGATAAAATCATTAGTTGAATCATATTATAAGATATAAGTTAGGGAACTTGTTCATTTGTACATACCTATGTATTCAGTATTCAGTATTTCCATTTCAAATAAAAACAAAACTCGAAATAATCTTATCCTTAGTTTTTACTATTATAGTACCATTCTGGTATAAAACATTATTAGGTCTTGGTCTAATAATAATAATAATTAGGCCCAAAGAATTAAGAATAGAGACATTTTTTTTATTTTTTCATTTAATCCACTTATAAAAAAGGGCATTACCTCCTACTTACGATTAGTCTTGCTCTTATACTATATATTCTATACTAGCTAGATTGCAGAATAGGCAATAGTAAATAATTGCATTCTAGGAAAAAAACTACCTACTACTGTATAAAAGTATCTGTAGTATCTGTAGATAGAAAAAAAAGAAATTGATCCCAAAAGGGTTGACCTGATCAAGAAGTCTGGCTGGCAATCAGGTCAATAGGCAATAAGTAGAGGGAAGAGAAAAAAAGGGAAGAAAAAAAATAAAGTTTTTCTTACTCATCATCGTCAAAGTAATTCCCATAAGGGGACCACAAGAATTACAAAAAAAAGCCCCCATTTCATTCATTATCAATTTTTTCAACTTCTTTCTTATACCTACCTATTCTATACCTATCTAAACTAAATGTTTATCTGAGAAACTTGGAAAAACTTTTTATTTCCCAGTGATGCTCATGAATTTTTAAAATGCTCTTATCTTACTTCTTACAAGACATTTTTTTCTATACCTAATACAGTTAGGGATACTATACTGCCTGCCTTCGTCTGTCCCAAAATGTCAAATGCCATTTACTTATTTAATATTAAAAATCATTCTTTAAACTCTCCTACTAACTATAGCTATAAATTTCAAGTGTATAAGACTATGGAGCTTTCTCATAAATGAAGTTTCTTTATAAAGTTTACAAAAGATTGCCTAAAATAATTTTGGTTTCTAGAAAACAGATCGAAAATCTGAGAAAAAAATAGAAAAAAATATCCAAATTGATATAAACGTTTGAAATTTTTAGAGAGATTTGATATAGGTAGGTAGATACTTTTACCGAAAAAATTTCACATTAGCTGGTTTAAATAATGGAAAAGTTGAAAAATTTGAAATTGATGTGATAATTTTTCAAAAAGATGAAAAAAAGCCAGCTTATTTTAGATGAAGTTTTTCTTAAGATAGTTAATTTTTCGAGATTTTATTGAAAAACATAAATTTTTATTTATTTTTATCACAATATTTTCAGATAGCTGTAAAGCATTTTTTTAAATAAAAAAAAAGCATCTTTT
Organism: Nanhermannia cf. coronata Gr-Ori-00579; assembly: GCA_034699045.1. Classification (NCBI taxonomy): domain Eukaryota; kingdom Metazoa; phylum Arthropoda; class Arachnida; order Sarcoptiformes; family Nanhermanniidae; genus Nanhermannia; species Nanhermannia cf. coronata Gr-Ori-00579. The sequence continues at coordinate 15,771 of JAQIXA010001995.1, read as the reverse complement.
AAAGGGCCTTGTTGATTAGAATAATATAATCTGGATTCCAAAGATAAGATTTGTTTATTTATCTCCTGCTGACTGCTGACATTAAATTCTACCCATGAAATGTTCCAAATTTGTAAATTTGGAATTTGGAGCCAAATTGAAGTCAATCAAGTGGTGTGGTAAAAGCCTTACACTGACTAGATAAGCTTTGGGTTGGGTTGGATTCAGGCAGGGAAAAGGCTGTAAAATAAAATAAAATTAGCTAAATTTGCAGAAATTTTGTAGAGACTCGTTATACTGTAAGGTGGGTATTTGAGGCCATTAGCATTATAAATTTATTTTAATGCGGTTTTGTATTAAATCAGCTGTTGAGCTAAATTCATAATTCAAATTACAATCAGCTTCCTTTCATTCTAAATCGAAACTACACTATAACAGCCCGCATTCAAAATCTTACCTTATATTTAGCCTATACAATTTCTAAAAAAAACTGAAATTTTTATCATTTAATTAAGACTTACCAACTACCAAGGGTAGGATAATGTTTATTGTACTGATTTTAGGTAAATTGAAATCGAGGACCAAAACTACTCAATCCCATTATAATAAATGTAAATTTGAGGTCAAAAATCAACATTTTTGCCCAAAATCTTTTGTAATTTACAAATGCATTATATTATAAGCACATGGAATAAAATTTCATTTGAACTTTTAGGCCAGTATCCGCATTGTCCAAAAAAATTCGCAAAAATGTCGATTTTGATCCTTACTTTGCATTTAATATAATGGGATCGAGTAGTTTTGGTCCGAGATATCCACTTACCTGGTGATCTTTAGGAAAATTTGACAATTTTTTGTATTCTACAGCAAAAATTATAAAAATTTCAACTTAAAAATTCGGATTAGTTGTTGAATAAAGTTATTTCTGAAAGTACGAGCCTTCGACTTGGTTAAATACGAATAATAGTAGGTAATATCTAATATTAGTAGGTGTAGGTATGTAGGTTCTGCTAGCTAGTTGGTTATTCAACGAGAGAAGCCACTCAACAGGAAATATCCATAATATTCTATTGCATTTGGATAGTTGGATTTGGATTATTTAGAATTTTGGGCATCAAATTGTAAATTGAGAAAATTAATTCAAGTCCCTTTTAGTCAGTAGTCCTAATTCCTAATAAGTACATAGTACATAGCTAGTAGTATTCAATAGTAGTAGTAATATATGTACATAAGTATGTAATAGCATTTCAATATAGTATACTAGTAATAGATAGACTAAACAGACTCAAAATCCGAATTCAACGAATTTAAACTTTTCTCAAGAGTTTGTTCAAAATGTTCTGAATTTAATTTCGGGTTTTCAAAGACGCCCCACCCTTCAAACTTCAAATCCCCCTCCTCACCTTTTTGTTAAGAGAAATTTCTACTCTCATCCTCAAATACAGCAGATCTTACCAGACCAGACCCCCCACGACATGACAAAACGAGGATCCTCAAAAATCAAAATTTGTATCATCTAATAATAGAGAATTTCAGAAAACCCAAAATTCTACAAAATCCATAAAAAAAGTACTCGTTGTAAAAAACTTGTTATTATGGCTTACCTAAATATTTCAAATCTCTCGACAGTGGATACAGCAGTCTAATTTTTTGTAAAAAAGAATTTCATAAGGTATTTAGAGCAGAGGGAAAATGTGTCACATACATATCAGTATATTTTGATATTTATTTTCTAAACTCGTTTATTAGTTAGTGTGATACTTTCACCAGATTTTCAATTTTGACATTTTACAATTTAGTTGAAATCGGATTGAAATTAGAATTAGATGGCTGTAGGACTTTTGTGTCTTTTTTTTATGAGATTTAATTCAATGTTTAAAAGTACAGATAGAGAGAGAAGAGGCTTGAAAGGATTCGAGAGAGAGAGAGAGAGGAGATGGTGGAAAACTCGGTTGAGTGCTCCCACTTTATTTTATTTTATTTCAAGAAAGCAAATAAAGGGTTGGTTGAGAATCGAATGATCGAAGGAAGGGAAACATTATACACACCCAAATACCTAAGGAGTAGTAGATAGCCAAAGACCCTACTACACTATTCCCCATATAAAATACATAGTATCTGTATGTATATATTTTAACTCAAAAGATTCAATTCGAGACTATTCTCTGCGAAAACAAAACTTAAATCTAAACGGAGCCTATAATCACAATCACAATGTATGTATCTTTTTCCAAAAACTTGAAAATTGTCATGAAAAATATGGACACTTTTTGTTTGACTGCCATGTACAGCTTTAGCTTTCACTTAACTATAATGCTTAACTTCTGCTTAACTATAATGATAATTCGACTAATGTAATAAACAATACATACATTGATATAAATTGTTCATTTGAAATAAAAAATTATATAAAATTTCAAAATCCTTATTTGAATTATTTGAAGAATTTCACGAGAAATACTGATAGATAGTTTTCCTAAGCTTTTTTCGACCAGAGCTTCCAAATCAGTTCTAACTTTGATCAACTAAAGGTTAAATAGCTAATTTTTTATTAATTTTTGTTCAATAACACCCAAAATCGTTAATTTTATGTATAAAATATCTAATTTCAGCTAATCTTAAGCTTGGATAAGATTCGCACATTAACAGGAGAAAGTTAGAATAAGATATTTAGTCATTAGCAGGATACTTTAGCAGGATACAAAAGACAATAAACTAAATTCTAAATTTTAAATTCTAAATTAGCAGGATACTTTCTATATTAATAATTAACAAAAAATTAGTTAATTAAACCCTAATTATAATTACAAAGTATAACTATCAGTAGGTATAAAGTGTAAACTGTACCCTACCATTAAATAATCATATTAGGCAGTACTATAACGAGTATAGTAATATGGCTCTGAATGCGGATAATCATTATTATTCGTGTGTTTCTTTTGACTTGGTTTTGTCATGCCATTACAATGTGATGAATTCTGAATTTTACTTTTACTTTTTATGGTATTTTTAGTATAGAATAGTAGGGTACTTAATATTAGAATACTAGTTTGTAGTATCTTGAGTCTTGAGGCGATTAAAATGAGAGCCTTTAAAATTATGACCAAACTTTCTCTGAGCACTTAACCCCCAAATCTGATCTCAAAATGAAATTTATTTCTCTTTTTTATTGCTAAAGCTCTATATCCTTCTACTACTCCTTGCTTCTACTATGACTGCTGCCCAACTACTATACCTACCTACCTATTTATCACCATCCGATCTCACTAACAAACTAAAAACTGTAATATCCAGTAAAAGTATCCTCCCTAATGCGATTCTATTCTAAAGGTGTATTTGAATATTAACTACAGTATATACAGCAGATATTCAGATCTTACAATAGGCAGTTCTTTATTCCTTTGTTTTAAAGGATAATAAAGACTCGAATTTACATTTAAACAATACATTACAATGATTTATCACCTCGCAGCAATCTCTTGCCCTCCAAGATACACTGAAAAAATAAAAAAGGCCTTCTAATACTTGGTTAAAAATACTATTTAGTAGGGTACTTATTTTCAAGAAACTTGATAAAATTACATATAGGTAGGTACATATTAATGATATTAATATTGCATTTATCTGGAAATTAAATAAATGTAGTAAAAAAATTAAAAGAAAATTAAGGGGGAAAGGACTTTAAAAAATATTTCAAATATTTGCAAGTTTCGAATTTGGAAATTGTCGAGTTGTTGAACTATTTCATTTTGTCTTTGAGTTTGACAGAGAAAAGTAGTTTTTCATAAATAACCATGTATGTACATTGGTATACAAAATATATACAAAATACTTACTTGTATATGTATGTATTAGTCAAGTGGGCGAAAGCGTTTTTTGAAATTTATTTTCATTTTGAGCACCCTGGCTGAGCTGATCATCTGCTGATTTTGTGTTGTTTGTTTGTGAGAAATCCAATCTCTGAGGCAGCCAGTACAGTGGAGTCTAATGGTGATGATTAATTCTGAGGGGACCAACAAACCCGCCTTTTAATCTATCTTAAGAAAATTTACACACAAATCATCCTCACTTTTCATTAATTTAATAAAAATCAGAAATATGCATAATATAATAAATAACCAACTGAAACTGAAGCTGAACCTGTAATCTCATAACAATTTTATAAGCAAATGAAACAAGTGTGGAAAGTTCACAAGAAAAGTAATTAGGATACAACCGACCAATGAAATTAGATAGAAAATTTAATCTAAAACTCTAAAAAAAAATCTAAAAATTCATTTTGATTTTGATCAAATGACCAGTGTATCTGCTGAATTTTGACTGAATTAATGATTTATCTCCGTGAAAGAAAGAAAGTGTTCCTGGTGAAAAATGGTGACAAAAAAAGAATAAAAAATAATTTTAAACCTTGCAAGCAAGCAACTAATCCTTCTCTATTGAAGCAGAGCCAGCCTCTGTACACTATACAGATTCAGATACTCTAGTACTCTATAGTACCTAGCCTACTCTGTATCTAAGGATAAGAGTATCAGTGGGTATTAATGTATTTTGCAGGCGAGCGAGGTAAAAAAAAGGTTGAAAAATCGATGGAGAAACTCCCCTTAATATTAATTTAGAGTGAAAGAGAGAGAGTATAAGAGTCTAAAAAGTGCGAGCTAAGGATATAAGAAAGCCTTCTTAATAAAAGACACAAGACCTTACTTTACAATCAGATCAGCAGACAGCAGGGTAGGAAGTATCAGTAGTAGCAAAAAATAGTCTATTATCAGTAGTATAAACAATTAAGTACCTAGGAATGTATCTTACTATGTAGAAAGCACACTTTCTACATTCAAATTATCATTTTCCAACTAAATAAACATTTGGAAATACTGGTACTCATAATAATAGTGTACTAGATACTAGGATTTCTTAATTTGAGAAATTCTCCTTAAAAAGAATATCTTCGGGCTATGACCCTCAGGCATTTGCCTATATGGGATTTAACATAGTAAAGGCCTGAAAACCGAATATCCGTATATCCGTATCCGTATCTGTATTAATCAATCATTATCTTAAGATTAGATGTAATTGGCTTCAAGATTTTGTATAAATAGTACGGTAAGGTACTCATAAAAAATAAAATTGATTCTTTTCAAAAAAATTATTGGATGATTTATATATTTTTTGAATCTGTACAATAACTGAATAGTAATAAGTGTGGACAATAACTTTACAATCTAGTAATAAAATTCCTTGTAAAAATTAATTTGATAAGAAATTTTAAGCTATATAGTAGGTATATTGAGTTTCTAAAATCAGTTTAAATTGATATTTGAATACAATTACAATTTTCTTACTTTGTTTATTTTGATTTTAAATAGGTAATTTAAGTATAGGTATATATATAGTCTCTAACCTGCAGAATATGAATAACCTGCAGAGACTATAGGAGTAGTTTTATTTTGAATTCTGTTTGCGAGCTTTCAATGAAGGTGAACGAACAAAATGCGAGTCCAAGTCGAAGTCAGGATCTCTAAGAAGTCTTATGATGTTTTTCACAAAAAGTTCATAAATCTCAATAAAAGTTAAAGTTTCCACCAAGAATTTCTTTGCCTTTATTTTCTTACTCTAATGATACTTAACAGTACCCTACCTACCCTATACATACATAGGTACTAGTACTAGTATAGGTAAGGTACACTTATTACTAGAAGATATTTTTCCACTTTATTCTGCACAATTTTTGTTACAAATATCCCTCGAGTTGTTACACAAAATATATTATGGGACTAGTATCAGTAGTTGTTGTAAGATAAAAAAAATTTCTATCATACCTCATATAAGTAAGTAAAGTACTAGTCCATTACATACCTACATAGTAGGTAATAGTATTTTTTTTAAGGGTATTATTTGTAATAAAAGTGTGGAAAAGTGTGGAAAAGTGGGTGTATGAAGAATCGTACAAGTCTAGAGCTTAAATGACTCTCAAGGGTATCATCTGGACCAAGATTAAAAGCCACAACTCAATAAACCCTCTCACTCAGATCAGACCACCTCCTTCCAAGATACCCATACCCAATACATAAGTACCTACAGACTACAGATACTTAAGTAATATTTATAGAAAGGTACAAAAAATTTATTTCTATAACTTGTATCTACTCTCAATTTCACGATAAAAAACTAATGGATTTGCTAAGAATTAGTAAAAAAAACAAACAAAAAATTCTTAGAATATTTTATCAAAATAGACTTTCAAATCGGACTTGGATTATGTCAATAGTGTTTTGATATTTTGACAAAATTTGCTTTTGATAAAATGTTTGAAAATCTTAAGATTTTTGCCTGCATTTTAATATATCAGTATCTAGTCTAGATTGTCTAGATATGTAACATTCCACAGAACTAATTAAGAAGATGAAGTGAAGCTTAAAAGTGAAGTCATTAGGGAAATAAAACTTAATATTTACAGTTGAAACTAAATAAAATACAAATAATATGTAAATAAGTATACCTACCTATATGTATCCTATGTATACAGAGTAGTACCTTAGATAGCTAGATAGTACAATTAGAGGCAATTTAGACCCAGTGGGGGATTCTCAAACTCAAATTCTCAAAATTTTCAAGAAATTTGAACAAAACTCTGAGGAAATAAATTAGAAGGATTCTCAAATTTTGTTTATTTTACGAAAATATATAAGATGTACAGCTAATTATAATGTATAGGTAAGTACTGAAGAAATGCCTTATGTATTATTTAACTGTATCAAAGTATATCTCTTCACTGAATTACTAATTATAATGCCTAAATAAATATTGCCTCTGTCTATCTGTCTAATTTCCTTATCATGATGGCGAGATAAAAGTAAATCATGTTTTGGATTTTAATTAAACTCCTCGAATTTTGAATTTGAATAAGGATACTTCCTAATAAATCTAATAAATATCAGTACCTATTTACACTATTTTTAGTTTAGATTTTACAGATCATACATAATATATTTTGATTTTAGATTTTAGACAAAATTTGAACAATTTTGATCAATTATTATATGACCAATTATAGCAAATTCAGCTCTATTGGAACATGAACATGATTGATTTTTTTAAAAATTGAGAATTTTAAAAATTTTGACCAATTTTGGCAAAAATTTTGCCAAATTTTGATCAATTCTGACAAGTTTTGACAAATTCGAATCTAGTGACAAATTATGACAAATTTCTTAATTTTAAAAAATTTAAAAATTTAGACCAATTTTGCTAAAATTTGGCTAATTTTGATCAATTCTGACCTATTTTGGTCAATTTTGACAAAAATTGCATATTAAAAATCTCAAAGGTTGGAAATTTTCAAGATCCAACTCGGATAATTAGGACCCAACTTGGATAATGACAATGACGTAATGACCCAGCTTGGATCCTTGGATCAGAGCCGGGATCCATGTGCATGTCTAGATACCTATGGGTCCAGAGTCCAGAGGCTTGATCTAATGATGATCTAATTGTGAATAGTTTCAAGTTTGAAATTTTCTCTATTAAAATATGTATCAGTATAGGATAGGCTGATTAAATTTCTCTATGAATTTAAGGCAAGTATGAAAAAGAAAGTATGTATCGACTTTTGTATTTTCAAAGTTTTTGAGAAATTGGCTGGGGGCAGATTTGAAGCTTCAATCCCCAATTTATTTCAGATTAAGTTAATCAAATACCTTATATGTATAAACCTATAGGCACATCTCTTATTATATGACCTCCTCAAAAAAATTTCCCAAATTTCTGAGAAATTTTAAATTAGGTGGAGGAAACTTGTTTGAGACCCCAAGGGTCCAAATCTATCCGTCTGGAAAGTATCTCTCTATCCTATCTGTATATATCTGTAAGTATCTGTAGAAAGAAGTAGACCGGAAGAGCTGGGAGAATTTTTTTTACAATTTTTGAATTCTGACTATAGGTATACCATAATGATGATATTTTACTTTTCTCTTGATTTTATTATTAAAAACAAAATGAACTCTTGCCTAATTAAGTAGATACTTAAGTAGAGACTCTTACTGATAAGTATTTGTATTTGAAAATACAAACACGATGGAATTTTACTCAAATATTTGAACTAAGTAGGTGTATAAGTATGTAGATCGGTAGATACCCAGATAGTCTCCTACTTAAAATTGAAAATCAAAAGATATTTCAAATCTTTATGCAAATATTTATTGATCACCTAAATTCCTAAACTGAGCATTTATTATTATACCATATTTAATCCCTACTAAGGGTAAGGATAAGATTAAATAGTAATAGAACTATACAAATTGCTTTTTATGACAAATTCAGAAAAAATAAAAAAAATTTTGATAGGAAATAGAAACTTAACTTTCTAAAGGTCCATAGAATATCAGTAAACTTCCAGAAATAAAAATTCATAATTTATCTAATTAGATTTAATCATTAGGGATACAAGTATGTTAGCACTGCTATGTACAGATTACATACATCTTTTGCTTTTTACTGTCCAAGAAGTAGTTGAATTCTCGTATAGATACAAAGTATCTATTGGGATTCGAAAATGGGTTTTGTGAAATTTGAAATTTGTGATGTTTAGAAATACGGATAGAATTTGAATATTTAAAATACCACTATCTATATGTATATGGTAAGTATTTGTACCCACCCTACTAGACATGGCCTGGAGCTCAAAAAAGAGATTAGATTCTCGATGAAATAAATTGAGCTGAAATTAAGTGATGAGTACCCTACAGTATTCAGTATAATATTTATATTCAAAAATCTCAGTTTCCAATAAAATACTACTACACAAGTAGGGTACCCTACAAGTAAATAGCAGTAGGGCTATATTATCCGAATTCAAATATTTTACTTATTTACTTACTTATTATACAGAATATATTTTGTATAATGTACCCTACCCTATATAAGATAACATCTACAAGTAGGGACATATCAGTATATAGTAGGTCTATACATAGTACTCTAGTAGGTCTATACATAGTACTCTATAGTGTCTAGTATTGAACTGGTACATAATAATAATAATAATAATAAAACTTTGCATATTCACAAAATATGAAATCCAGTATTTCAAAATGCTTTAAAGCTATTTACCAGCAGTATTTCAGATCGAGTGTTTACCAAATAGAAACTATGTACATATTTGTATTTGGGTTGATAATAATATGTAAGAGGATTTAATGAAAGATCAGAAGATTTTGCATTTAGAAATTTCTATATTAATATTATTAAGTATGTACTTTAGGTACATATTGGAGTAGTACATATAATAAGCAGACTCGAAAACTAATTAAATTATTCATTCCTTCATTATTATTGATCTATACTACCTACTATATGTATTAATTCTAAGCCTTTTTGAAAAATATTTAGAATGTCAAATATCAAAATAAAAATAAGTACCTATCTCATAAAAATCTATATTGATAGTCTATATGATAAGCTGATACACAAATTCCTTATAGTAATTTATAATACAGCTTGACTTGTTTCATAATTCAAGATACAAGATCCTGAATTCAAGGAAACAATTCAAGATTTGCTATTCAAGATACAATTTTCTATTGGAAATTTTGATTTTTTGCATTTTTACTTGTGTTTTTTTTTTCTTTCTGACACAAATAGAAATTCATAAGAGTACATAGTAGTGAGGTTGTATTTTTATTGTCATAATTTGTATTCTACAATATACATCTAAGTATTAGGTATATATTTAGTTATTCTGACTAGAATATCAATATCGGCAATCCGGTTTCCCAACAAACATTTCATAAATTCTCTCATGAAAATAATTTTAATTCTATAATTTTTGCTAGTATGTTACGAGTACCCTACTAGGCTTTTACTGTTTAGTATATACTGATTTGAAGTTTAACCCCGGTGCCTGGAGACTTTGATATTAGTCCAAGGATTAGTTGTTTTGTTATATTAATAATTTCTTTATTAAAAATTTCAAAATATTTAATATCGAACAGAAAGAGCTGAGAGAGAGCAAATATTGAAAAGAGGGAGGATGAAAGCATCTCCTTATATTTATTTCATCGTACTCTGTATTATTTACTTGACTATAATTGAGATGATTAAGAATGGAAAAATATTTTCATTTAATTTCCCCATTTCTAATTTCAATGTTAGAAAAAATAGTTATAAGTAAAGTAGGGTACTCACATTGCAGTTAGAGTTATATGAAACTAATAAATTACCTAAATTTAAATTTAATTTAAGTCTAACAAAATGTCTGAAATACTTCATAATACTATGTATGTAATACATATATCATTATAGTAGTAGGTATAAGATAATTTTGGAATCAAAACTTTTGGTTCAATTTGTATCTTGTAATTATTTTACCTACTTATTATAAGGGCCTGCCCCACCCCCTTTTACCAAACCAACAACCGAACTTTCTAAACGAACTTTCATCAATAGTCTGTCTGTCTGTCGGAAATTTCAACTAAAAGTTGAACAAGTTTTACATCTACAGATACACTACTATGTATCTTGTTCTCTTTACTATCTTGTATATTCTTTGTATTTTAAGGTTATGTTACACTTATAGCTTGTATTATATGTATATTGTATTTTATTTACTTATTTTTATAGTTAGATACGATAATAAGGTACCCTACCTACCTATAAAAATTTTGAGTATTTCTGGCCTATGCTTATAGCATACAAAATTTACAGGTACCAAATATCTGCAGATACTGATCTGTGCTAGATCTGTGCCCAGGTCTAGCTAAAATAACAATAAATTTTTTTTATTGATCTTCGGAATGTAAGGTTTTTAAAATTCCTATTTAGAAAGTGCTAATTAACCTAAAAATAATAATAAGACAGGTATTAAAGGATTTGCTTAATTCAAATATTTTAATGAATTTTGTAATATCATTTCGAAATTATTTTTAATTAAGACACTTTGAGATTTGACAAAATTTTGAAAAGTTTCTGTTACAATCAGTCTTGTGATGAACTGATGAGATGATACAAGAGATTCACTTTTAAAGATAAACTTTCAAAATCCTTCCTTTACTTTGACTTTGAGAACTAAAAGTTTTTACCTCAAGCAAGCAAGCTCTAGAAACTTTCTCCCCCAAAAAAAAACTTCAACTCTTTCCATTGATGATCTTTTTTCATCATTTTGATGAATATTTCTACTATATTAGTATTACTACGTACATCATAATAATATATTTATATAGAGTGTCTACTTACCTTATACTCGTAGTATAAGAAGATAATGATGAGAGCAAGTTTTTTAAAAGTAAGTTTGACTCAAATTTTTCCATGTTTCATATCCTTTATGTGAGGAATTAAACAAAGTTGAGTAATAATCTTGTTACTACCCTATAAGTCCTACTTTCTTATTTGAGTTTTCTAATATATATCATAAAGAAGAACCCTAAGATCCTACTACTAGTACTTACTACTAGAGTAGAACTTCTTTAAAGAGTCTTTTAAACCAAAATTTTCAAGCATTTTGCATTTTTAATCAATTTTTGTCGGAGAATACAAATTCCTGAAATTTAGCTTTTTCGTCACAACTTGTCGTAAATTTGACCATTTTTCTTTTGGTAAAATTTATATTTATACAAATATATGAAAAAGCTGCTTTATAGAGAAGTTGGAAAAAAGTTTCTGTCCCAAATTTTGACAGTTAGTTTTAGGGTACGAAAAGTTTTTTTTTATCCAAAAAGCCCAAAGTTTTTTTATTCGATTTTAAGCTTACCTTTCAATTTAAAAATGCGGACTCGGATTTTGAAATTAGGGACCACTATTTACTTTTTGATAAAAAAAGGAACTCGTCAGAAATCATTGGGGAATTTTCATTGAAATTGCAAATTTAATACTAAAGAACATACATGTAGTAAAAATGTACCTTTAGTCTATAACCCTATTTTTAAAGGAATATAAATGTTGTACATACAAAACCTAAATCTTTTTTTTTTGCAAAAAAGTTTTAGACTTTTTTCTTGTAGATACAATATGAATATATTATACAGTGTAGGATAGGTACTTTCTAGTGGAGACTATTATTACGTATACAAGTTGGGTTTAGAAATTAGGTAATTAAAATCAGCAATTACATAATATCAGTAAGTACCCTACCTATATCAATTTCCGGTTTGAGAATTTGAATTCGATATGTCTCAAACTAGACCCTTATCATAAATTTTCAAAAAAAATTAAAGATTAGGTAGGTATGTCATTTTAGAGTATTAAAGTAAAGTAGATATTTGGCTCATGTGCCTATCTTTATAATAGTATAAAATATATATTCTATAAAATATTCCGTAGGGTATGGTAGGGTACTTGAGAACTTCAAAGAAATCTCTAGATCTGCAGAAATTCCATTTCCATCATAATCATCCTCATTTTTTTGGTGAATAAAAAAAAATTCAAAATTTTTTGGCTCAGTCAGGGAGATCAAAGGGATTTTGGCCTTGCAGGGTTTAAATTTACGCAAATGTGAGGGACCCTCATACATACTCGTATAGGTATGTAAATACAAGTAGTATATAGGCACTATTCATATAGTATTAGTAGTTCTACTACTCTCTTTGACTATTTTTCAAATTTTACAAATTTGAGGGCAAATAATCGCTTGATTGGACACATAATACTACTTACAATTTTATCCTTTTATCATGATAGTACCCTAGACCCTAATATATATATATATGTATTCCAGAGATAAAAAGAATAAAATTATAGGTTGGTAAAGGTACACCTTTTTACCTATATATATGCTAAATACTGATACATATATGTAAGACTAGATTCTGATAATAAAAGCAAATTTTTATTACAAAGTTAAAATAAATTTCTCAATAACGGCATAGAACTCGTCTATATTAATTTATTGAAATTATGGTAGTTTTACTTGTAAAGAAGAGTAGGGGGGCAGGCATGTGATTAGTCTATTGTCCCGCCTTTTAATTATCTTAATTAATCGTATAGTACCTATATGCTAAGAGTATAGCAATTACCTGCCTAAAAAACAAAATTATTTTATTTAAGGTATTTTGTTTTATTTTTGTTAAATGAGATTTGTAACAAGGACTATTATTAGGGTACCAAGGATCACCAGTTTGAGTATAGTATGTATGTACTATGTATCTAGTAAGGGTGGGGAGTATTCAAGCTAGAAGCAAAAAGCAAAATGCTTTATCGGTTATTTATCAGCTTAATTAAAGAGTTTGGGAAAAACCGCAGACAAAATACCCTTGGATTGGATTTAATAAAATAAAACTAGATGAGAAGAGATTTTCGAATTTTCAAACAAACAGTTCTTTTAATTATACACTAATTCAGATTCAGAATTCAGATAGATACGTATGTACGTATGTATATCTAAATACTAAATATTATATTATTCTATAGATAGAAGGTACTTACGTTTAAATAATGCCGAATATAATTCCCATATATTGACCGATTGTATCGGCCACTTAACTATTTTGTCGAAATGGCACAACTAGATAGACCCTATAAGGGTCCTTCAAGCTAATTTTGATTAGAATCTGTCCAATAATTTTCTAACACTTTTCTAGACAAACGGACAGACAAATTACGAATGGGAAGGACTCGCTCGTCCAAAAATTTAGATATGTACCTTACCTTTACCTCTAAAAGTACTATCGAGTAGTGCCTTTACTAATTATAATTCTTATAGTATTATAATCCTATTTAAAATTGAAAGTTTATGGTTTATTTTGAGTATAAAATTTTGTTTTCTGGGAGTTTGTCACTTTAATAAAACTTTATATTTTAAGTTTTATTCTGTATACCCTAATATTTGAGCTCTTTGATCAATGTAATTAATCAACTTTGAATTTTGGTAGGAGGGTAGGTACTCGACAAATTTCCTATACCAATAATAAACTATACACTTAGCCCTTAGTACAGAATAATAGTAACTAGATAGCTGTTATTGCGTATTTAGAACTTGTAGTTAGGGTTAGGATAAATAATCTCATAATATGAAAAGTACTTGTATAGTATATAGGAGTAATTTAATATTATGATGCTTTGACGGAATTTTGAGAACAAAATCACTCGACGAAAGTAAAATTAAATTGTCCCCAAAATGCTTCAGTTTATCGATTTAGAAAAATTTTCAACTTCCGATGGCTCAAAAAAAAAACCCGACAAAATAAATTGAAACTTTTTTTACATTTACACTCGCTTCTTTACTCGTATATATAAAACTAGTCTTTTATTTATGGTCCAAACTTCCTTGAATTTTGGTCCTATGATCAAAATTTGTAAATATCAGGAGAAACTACTATTTTTTCAAAATTAAAAAAATATTTAAGGATACTAGATTCTTTGGTTCAGAATTTAAGGACCTACTACAATATATAGTCCAATTAGCAGTGTAAAATATGCTCTACTATTAGTAAAAATAATTTGTAAATATTAGGATTTCAATTTGTAATCATTCCATATTGAAAATTGACATTTTCGATTTTGAAAAATGTCCTAAAAAAGTTTCCAACAGAGTTTGTTCTAATAAATTTAATATTCAATCGAGGTCTCAAGTGCTAAAAATGACAAAATTCGAGTAAAGGAAATGGTAGAAAAAAAGTTGGCTCTCTCTTGCTCGTTTTTTAAGGTTTTTTAGTGCCAATATAATGGGTAAATCTATAGGATAATTTTTCTTCCTCGAACTAAAAATCTCGGAAAAGACGAATCAGAAAATGCTCTGGGTTTAAATAATCGAATTCAATACCTACCTCCAAATTTTTACAAAAAATATCTAGATAAGACATCCAGGTATAAAATTTCTTGTAAAAGATTGTTCTATCTGTAGTATACATATTCTAAAAAAATTCAAAAATTGAATAATTTCCTTTATAAAATCATAAAAAGCTTAAACATTATCAAATTATCTAAATAGCAGGTAGAGAAATTGTTTAAATTGACAATCTAGAAACCCCAAAAGCAATTTAAAGCAACAAAACACAAGTTTTTTTTTCACTTTTTTTACGATTCTCTATTTTATGGTTCAAATTTCTACGTTTTTTCAAAGAAAAAGAAAGTCATACAAAGAAAAAAAGCAAAAAAAGTAACATTTTAAGACTAAAAAGCAAGTTTTTAGATTTTAAAAAGCAATATTTTGAGGTCCCTTGTTTTCTCTTAGGTAAGATAATGAAGGTTATTGAGCAATTTTTGAAGTTGATTTCACTTTATTTTACACTTTTAAAAATTTAGAATTAAATTATATGTACCTATATATATTATGTAGTTAAAATTTTAAGGGAAGTCATCTATAGAAAGGAGGGTACTTTAAACACAACTGCTATTTTGGCCATACTTTGATTCTGATTCTGTTAATGGTTTGGTTGAACACTTTTTTTTACTAAATTTCCCCCTTATGTATATACCTTACATTACATATACATATATGTATAAGGTATGGAAGTATGGAAGTATGCACATAAATATTTGGATATGTGCCAAGTTTGGTTGGAAAATCACGGACAAACCATTCCGGAACTTTGCACTATAACTTTATAAGTTTTATAACAAGTAAAATTATACTTAAAATTATAAATATTTTGGAAAAAATATAAAAAAAGTCTAATCATAGGTATATGAAAATAGCTGCTGCTATTTCTGCTATCAAAGTAAGAATCGTTTGTAAGATATCTAGGTATAATGAAATATATTTCTACTTTTGAAAATTGAATATTTTTGAAAAAAAAATCAAAATTTTTGTAATTTGAGTACTTTTACTTGAGTAACTCTTGGCGAGGGAAAGTAAAAAAAGTAAAA
>JAQIXA010001994.1:0-20470 GCA_034699045.1 Nanhermannia cf. coronata Gr-Ori-00579 | reverse complement strand
ACAAGACAAAACAAATATTTGATAATAATGATTATTTTTAATGATACAAAGACAATTATGTTTAGGTATTTACAAATAATATTTTGCTCTTTTTAAAAACTAATACAATTTACAAACTAATTCGTTCGATAATTTGTAAAAATCTTGTCAGATCAGAAGATACTGATTTGACTGATTGATGACATCGTGATGATGGAATAAATGGATATATTGACATTTTAACAGAGATTTAAATTTAAAAGTATATATGTTGTATAGATAGTTAAAGTTAAAAAAAATTTATTTGAAAGCTTTTCCTCTTATGCCAGACTTCTTGATCATCTTTTTTGGAGTTTTATCAACACCCATTGCTTCTCTGGAATCACTGATCATTTCATCAGATTCTTGATTATGAATTTTCACAGATTTCTTCAGACTTGCAATCTAGTTAATAAAAATATTTTCTTTAGGCACACATGTCATATGAATTATAAGTATAGTATAAGTTATCTGTTTGAGTTGCAAAAGATTGTGTATAAAATAAATCATAAAAATCTAAATTGTTTATTTACCTCTACATCTAATTCAGCTTTCTTCTGGATTTTAGCCGATTTTTCTGTGTTTGCTCGGTCAATTTGCGTTTGAAGGGTAGTTAATACATTCTCACATGCATCACACCAGGACTCGAGAGTATTTCTAATTACACCAATGTCATCTGGTCGAATATCTCTCCCAATTGATGTATCCACTAATTAAATTTAAAAAAACAGTTATATTAAATAAAATTTATTCTTCCCTGATGCTGATGAATTAAAGAATTTTTATATATTTATTTATCTTACCTTCTAATAGACCCCTCTTTTGATCTAATTTTCCTTGAATTATTTCAGCATAAATGGCTTCAATAATGAGATCTTCTAATTCCCTTACATTTGATATATTCAATTCTTTTAATAAGTTGGTGTATGGAATACATTTCCCCTTCTCAGACAAAGTCACAATAGTTAGGTATTGAAGTTTTCTTATTTCACCAGAACCTAGTTCAGGAAGGGCTGCTTTCTTTAGTAAATAATCTTGGTAGGTTCCATAAGCAAAGATATTTAATAATTCCCAATAAGGCGCAAATTCTCCAGTTGAGATCTAAGAAATAAAATGGACATTACGATAAAATTAAAAATGTCAAAAAGTACTTGATTGTGTTGCGCTGTGATAGACAATTTACCTGCTTAATTGTTGGCTCATCAATAATTTCACTAAAAACATAAACACCCTGAGCTTCTATTGCCTGTTTAATTAGTTCAGCAGCTGATTTAGGATCTTTGACAAGTTTAGCTTGAGATATAATTGCGTCGATAGGATTGGCTCCAATTTGATGTTTATTGGGATTAGCATTGGCATCCGCATCGGCAATCGACATTATCTGCAATTTTAAAAAATATTTAACAGATTAATAAAACCATAAATATACAAGTTTCATCACAGTTTCAGCTCAATTTATTTATTATCTTTCATATAAAATTCAGCTTTGACCTCAACTTTTTTACTGTTTAACAAAGACCAAACTCTGGTTTTATAGAGCTGAACCAATAGACTATTACTATTTTATCTAGACCATGACTATGACCATGATCCAAAGCTTATTGACTTAAATAAAGCAAATCAAAGGTTAAAAAAATACGAGATTCCACCACGATTATTATGACAATTAATTTTTACAAAATGGATTCAGCTCGAGTACGAGGATCCGAGGACCTAAATTTTACATGCTTTTTCTTTTAAAATAAAAATCAAAAATTGGGTTTTCGTAGCTGAATCTGAATTGAACAGGCCTTATCACCTGAACTGACCTTACTCTACTTTACCTCTACTGTCTATTATTCTAATTCTATTTGATCCTACCTCTTATAAATGTAGGTTAGGTATGGTATGGTATTCTTATGAGATTGAATTTTGATTCAAAATTCAAAATTTGAATGATGACAAAGACAAATGACAATGCAATTATACAAAAACTTACCAAAAATTGTAGTTTCTTTCTTTTTTCTTTGATTCAATTCGATTTGAAGTGAAGGCTGAACTGACTGATACTTTGACCCTTAAAAAGGTAATTTGACAATAATAATTATTGACAACAAACAATAAAATAAATTTTGGTACTTGTAATTGACCAACAATTAAAATTAAAAATTACTTTTTTGCATTGTATTTTATTTGTATTTTGTATTTGCAAAAAAAGTATAGAAAAAGGAATCTCAAAAAAATTGAGAATGAAACTAAAAAAAACTAAAGCCAAAATGTCAATATACCCCGCAATTGCAAGACAAAGATTAATAAAAGAATCTTTGAACAATAAAAAACGAACATCCATCAAATCAATTAGGATATTTAGGTCTAAAATAGAACTAAAAAACCTTTAGGTCTCAAATATACAAGTAATGAAGACTAATAATGACAGTAACTATTAACTAACCTAAATGTTTCACCAAGAAAAGAATTTAATCTATTTAGGTTATTAAGTTATTATACGATGATCAAGGCCAATAATTATATTGTTTAGTTTGAGACTCAAACTTTGAGTTTTGAGAGTGTCGGTTAATTCATTTATTTAAAAAATCTTTAAATGCATCATACCCTGCTGACACTTCTCATTCTTCAAATAATTAATAATATGTACAAAAAAGCTCAAATAAAACAATAAAATATGTAAGTTTTTGTGTTGCTCAATTTTATAAAACAAAAAAAATTGAAAAATACTAAACAGATAAAGTAAGTAGAATGTTAAAGTTAAATACTAAAAAAACTAGCAGGATCAGAAAATACCGTAATCGATATATAGGTGTATGTAAAAGCTTTATACTACAGCTTTATACTAATATAATTCATTTAATACTAGTCTATTCGATTTGTAGTAAGTACCCTATTATTTATGCTATAAAAAGTAAAAATAAATGGTTTCTAAAAATCTAGTTACCTTAAAATTAAGTCCTCAATGTATTACCTATTCTAGATATTTTTGTTTAAATGGAAGAACTACCTTAATTAATCAGCTAATTATGTACATATTGAGCAATCTCTTTTAATTAGAATCATCAACATTACTAAAAGCCTTTTCATTGAGATTGAGAACTCCAACTCCACCCAAGAATTGGAACGAGTCATTTGATAATGTTGAAACGTTTAATTCTTGAAAAACTACTCGACTGCCTAAAAAGAGCAGAATAATAATCAGTAATTGTAATTATAATTAATAATCATAGTGTAAATATCTAAAATTACGCAATTACCATTTAGCAAATTTTGAATTGTCTGAAGCGTTTCTGGATTATTTCCAAGCCTTAAAGCAAACTCGGCATTTTTCTCTGAAGTTGGGATTATCTTAATTGGATCAATCATAGACAAGGACACTGGCTGTTCATAAGTAGAAAGATTTTTTTCGTTTCCAGCTGACAATGGTGATGTTAATTGTTCGATTTCTATATTTTGGTTTCGATCTTCATCAACTTCAAAAGAGCAATTTGACAATGTTTCTTCAATTTCGAAAATATCTGAGCGGACTTTTATTTGACATACAAAAGACTCATCACTGCAGCTGTCACTTTCTGAATCGAGTGTTCCTGATGAGTGCGTTTCAAGAGACGATTCTGATGTAAAATCAAAAGGATTAACTTTAATTTCAATTTCTTCTGATAGAGAAATGTCTAAAAAAATTAAATAGAAATTATTTAGGTACCTACATATATTATTATTAAAAAGATTTTTTATTTTTATTTCGTACCTGAATTTGAATTATTAGCATCAGGAGTTGGAGGTTTAAATGTAATTCTTTCAAAAGGATTGGGATTAACGGTTATATTAACAACTTTAGATTCGAGATCAGAATCAGATTTTTCTTTCTGTTTGTAAATATCTAAAAATTAGAAAGAAAGAAAGAAATATTTAATCCTTTTTAAGTAGAATAGTAAAAATCATACAATTAAAGTAGGTAGTATAATTATAATATCGTTCGTATGAATTACCAAAATCATTTTCAAAATCAAATTTATCTGGACTTAGACTTGGGTCTACTTCGACAGAAGCTGTTGATGTTGGAGATGGTGTTGGAGTTGGCATTCGAATCAAAGGAATTTGTAAAAAGATATTTTCAAAATCATCTCTTGGCGGAGGACTAATTGTATCATCCGCAGCTTGGCATTCCTTATCATTTTCTTCAACTGGTGAAGATAAAAGTGAAGGTGAAGATGTTGAAGGTCTATTATTGAAAACTGGCATTGTATAAGTTGGATTTTTGATGGGCTGTTTAAATCTGTCAATAGTTTGTGCTGAAGTATCCAAAATTGACGGCGATGATGATCTTCTTCTGACAGATTTTGCTAATCTTCTTGGATTCTCATTATTTCCACTGTCAAAAAATTTATCTTTACTCATTCTTATCGGCAGATTCTTCTTGTTGCTTGGAGTGTTGTCTGAAGTAGGAAGCGGAAGAGCCGAGTCTTTGTCTTTGTTGTCAATATGAGCAAGGGACAGGCCAAAATATCTTGATGATCTTGAAAATTTATTAACAATTGTGGTGCGATTATCCCTTTCACTTTCACCTTGTTTCTCTTTCAATTTCAATGGGTCTTTCAAAAATAGAAAACCTTGAATAGAAATAGAAATAAAAAGTGAAAGTGAAAAATAAATAGTAAAAATAAAAGAAAAAGAAAAAGACATTAAAATCAAACCTTCATACTGGTTCTGGTTAGCCAACAATCGAAGATTAGATTTAAACTTTGAATATTCTGAAATCCGGTATTGTAAATCATTTGGAATTCCATTTACTAATTAATTAAGTAAAAAAAATTAGTATAATCGCCCAAAAATATATTAAATAGAGGAAATTACAAAGAAAGTCGTAATCTTCTTTATATTGATCATCAGTTTCAGAACGCTTGACCGCTGTTGAAAGAGTAGCAGTTGTTGAAGTAAAATTGGACAAAGAAGGATTTTTATTATTGTTTTTGGAATTAAATCTTGGATTAGGGACAAACTTTATATTATCGACATTAGAAACTTCATCTTCATTATCAACACTTTCTTTACTTGTTGATGACGTTGATTGGCCATCTGATTCATTTCTAGGCTCATCCATAACTTTATAACTTTCATTGAATGTTTCATGATATTTTTCAAATTGAGCTAGATACATTCTATTTGGATCAAGATTTTTCAACCTTTCTTCTTCATCTGGTGATAATTTATTTCTATTTGGGAACTTTTGGCTTAGGAATCTCTTGAATTTCAACAATTTTTCTTCCTGAGCTCTCTCCTTCTCCAAGTAGCTGGATAAAACTGGCGGTGGTGGTGCAAGTGGTGTTTTCTTTTTAGGAAATCTTTCGCTAACAAATTGCTTAAATTTCAATCTTTTCTCCTCTACTTCTTGTTCTTCCCTTTCCTTTTTCAGAATCAGAGAAAGTGATGGGGGTGGTGGTGGTGCTATTTTCTTAAAAGGAGGTGGACGAGGACGAGATGCCTAATTATATAATGAATAAGGTGAATTAATAGGTAAGCCTTAAATGTTTCAATACAAAATTATAGAATAAATGTAATATTCATCAGTAAAAGTATTAAACCTCAATTATTTCAATTATCTGGATATCATCATCAAAATCATCAGCTACAGGTCTTTTATCCAAAATCAAATTCTCCTTTTTAAAGTAAAACATCATAAAGTATGTAAACAAAAACTAAGCATAAGGAAAAAGTAAGAAAGTATTGTACATCATCTGTATCGGAGCCAGATAGTTGAGGACTCACGGCTTTCCTTTTACGATGATTATAGTCAAATACTCTAAAAATAATATCAAAATCATTTTACCTCATCATCTGATCTGGATCAAAATAATATAGATTTAAAATATTTAAAATATAAAATATGGATACTTACATTTTGCCATTTTTTCTCTTGCTAAATTGGAATTGGTCTTCTGAATTTTGGCTTGAATTAGATGACATGTTGATAGATCTCTTCTTTATGCTGCAGCTGCTTAGATTTAAATTTATAGAACTTATTGACACTTGATTGACATCGACATCGATATTAAAACTGAAAGTGACACCAAATGTTTCTCTAATGCAATGGCAATGGCAATAACTTAAAATTACCTATTGAATAATGAAAAATTGAGAATTACTACATTATTTATTAGATTAGAAACATTAAAAAATCAGTGAAATTTCTTTTTATAATGGCACTTTTCTATAAATTTACAAGAGTAGGTAAGGTATCTACCTAATAATATGCCTTAATCATTCCTTTAACTTTATACCTACTGCATACTGCCTACTACCAACACATAATATTACTTATCTTTTAGATACGATAACGATATTTGCTGTACAATTTAAATAAAATAAAATAAGGCGTTATAGGAAATTTTGACAGAATTTGTCAAATTCGTGTAACTAATGCACAAAAAACACAATTCTAGAACCGTACAGAGAGACTGTAATTTCTGATAATAGTACTTACTTTAGATAATAGTGTATTCGATTCATATCGTTAATCGTTAGGTAAATAACAATAAATAATAAGAATTAGGTAAATAAAATAAATAAAATAAATAAATTCGATTCAAATCAACTTACCTACATTTGACTTTTTGACATTTTTGGTCAATTTCTTGATACCTTGACCTGGACCTTCATGTCAATGCCTTCCCTATCTTGACCTTGACCTTTAAAGCATGTAGTTTGTATAAATTCAACTAAAATTAACTTTTAACTAAAGTTAACAAATTATAATTAAAAAAAACTTAAGTCCCGATCTCAATCTCAAAATAAAATAAAAAAGCAATTTTATTGAATTGTCAATTATGGTAATTTATATCAGATTCTTGCTTTTTGTTTATAAAAATGACGCTCTTTTTTCCTTTGTTCACTTTTACAAAAATTATAAAACTTTCTTGTTTTTACCGTAATTAATTGATTGACTTTATATTTAAACTCGAATAGTATCATAACTTTTAAGGTCATCCATTTGACCCTCGACAAGTTTATCGGTGCTAAGCCTCGACTCGGCTACAAAGTATTTACGATTCTCCCCTTTTTTCTTGCCAAAGATATTTTTGCCGAATTCATTCAACTGCTCGTAGGTCATTTTACTTAGGTCAGGTACTTCTGGGGAAAGTGGATGTTCACCTTTGATAATGAGCTGAAGGTCATTCTCAAGGAATTTCATCTTTTCTAGCTCTTTAGCACGATGTGAATCTCCTAAAAAATTAAAAATTAGCGATTTATCAATTACAGAAAGGTAGGTTCACTATACAATCTGTAATAATATTTTATAGCTTTTTCATAATTTTTACTTGGTTCATCATGAAATTCAACTTTTGGTATTTTGACCAATTCATTATTCTTCATTTCCAAAGGCAATCTTTCATTCTGGTCTAGAGTTGGGTCAAGTCTTGGCTCACCAACCCTGCCTTGATTAAATGCCACAGGATTCTCAATTGCCCCTGGGTCCAACTTTAACATCATCACACGATTTCGATACAATTTTGTTAAATCTATTCAAGTTCAAGTTTATATATAAACTATGATAAGTTAATTTAAAATGAACATTTTTTCTACGTTTATTAGCAGGGATCAAATAGAGTCCTTGACCTGCCCCTATAAATAAATCCCCTTGTTTAGTTCCAAAAGCAATGAAAGTCGGAACCATATTCAGATTCAATATCTGGAAAATTGAAAATTTCAATAATTTTTCAAAAATTACAATTTATCTAATATGGATTTACCCTGATTAAATCACATTTGTCATTCCAAATCCGAAGTGTCTCATCATGCGAACAAGTACAGAAAAGTATCAAGTCAGAATTTGAAGAAATTCCAACGACTTCCTTTTTATGAGCATAGTGATTTTGATGATCATATCTTTCTAAAAAATATCTTTTAAAATTTATCCAATTAAGTATAGAGGTAAATGGGTATTTAACCTTGATTCAGCATATTAAAAACGACAACTTTATGACTCTCCGAATTCGCATGAGAAAGTGCGAAACAAAAATATTCTCGAACAATTGTCAAGCATCTTATTGGGAATTTCCAACTGATATCCATCAAAGGCATGAAAATATCATCATGATTTACCGCAATTTTCCACAATCTTATACAAGGATCGATTCCTAAGAACAAATTTACGCACAACTATTAATTAATAATTGAATAGTTAATTAAATCTTAGTAATTTTCTAAAACAAGAAGTACTTTGGGTACTTTAATACTTTGCAAATAAAGTTAAATTACCCAAAGAAGCGAACTGATTCAGTTGAAAATTAATAGTGATTTGTGTGACGACCGATTTATGACAAGGAACCACGTATTCTTGATGACCATTTTCTAAATTAATTGAACAAATGCATCCGTCAGCACGACCTCCGATGAGGAACGATGTAGCCCCCTTGAACTCGCGGAATTTCTCTAAAATACAGAATATTATCAAAATTTACATAAAATTTTCAGAATTTGGGCATAGCATTCCTTAAGCTTACTTGTCATAAAGGACATTGTAACTTCTTGAAGTGCAACACCTTTGATATAGTCGTAGAAAGCGATTGCTAAAAAAGCAAAATTTTAGCTAAAAATCTCACAAAATGATTAGAAAAATCAAAATAACCTGTAATTGTAGAATCCCATAAATCACTTTTGAATTTTTTTTTCTGGCCACCTGGATTTGTACTTGTGTCGAAAATTTGTATGTCAATGTCAGCTTCTTTAGCTGTGGTATTTTCTTCGGCGATATCTTTCTCTTCGACGGCAGTATCAGTTTCGCCCAGAGTATAAATCGTATCTAAATTATACTAGGATTTAATTAACTACTTTTAACGTTAATTATTAATTTTGCGAGCAAAGCGAAAATACTTCACAAATATTCTAATTTTTGAGTTCAAAGCAAAGGCCAGCCTAAACCTTAGGTTCAAATGGCCAATTGAAATGACACAAATACATAATATACAGATAGACCCTATAAGGGTCCTTCATAGAATGTTTGCTTTAACTCTGTCGAATAGTTTTTGAGTATTCTAGAGAGACAAAAAAGACAGGCAGACAAAATGGAGAAAGTACTGACTTTGAATAATAAAATAAGCACTTGCTTGCTTCGTTCTCAAAATTAAAAGTGATTACTTTTACATTAAATGAATTGTTACTTACCTGTTGCAGGATCATAATCAGATCCATGGATTTTCGAACTTTGTGGATTGACCAATATTGTGGTCAAAATGGCTCCAGAAATTGGATTTATAATTCTAATAGCATTATCCGAATCTGTGATAACGATCCTTTGTGGAAATTTTGGGTTCCAAACAGTGTAACACGAGCAAATATGTGAACTTGAATATGTAAATGTAATTTAAGGTAAAATTATAATAAAATTATATAAGTATCAAGGTGTTACTTCAAAGGTGTTAATAAGGTATAGAGAATGTCCATTTTCCAAATCTGAATTTTTCGAGGTCCTTGAGTGATAAAACTACTTCTTTCTAAATTAACTGCCAATCTTTCGACGATTTCTGGAGCTTTCAGAACTTCCAACTGTAGAAGTAATTAACTAATTATTAATTGTAATGAAAAAGTAGGGACAGATTGAGGATAGTTTGGAAATATTTTTAGAAAACTTTGAAAGTTGTTTTCGAATGAATTAGTTGTTATTTATTTAGTACCTGTTTGTGACTTCTAACACCCCATGCATAAAGATATTGACTTTTTGAAAAAGAAATAACAGCATTACCACTAGGATGGGTCATTAAAATGGTCACTGGACAATTAAAAGCTCTTGTTTCGGCAATCAAAGTCCAATTTGATCCCCATAATTTAACTGAAATTTTGAAATAATTTAGATGGCTCGACTATTATAAGCATTTCCAGAAGAATTCTAAAAATAAGTATCAGTGGACTTACGATATCCTTCCTCATCGCCTAAAATTTTCAAAATTGTTCAAAAGATTTCAATTTTTTTTTGAAATATAATAAGTATACAGCTACCTTACCAGTGACAACCATTTCAGAAGCACAACAAATGGCAGTAATTCTGCAAGTATGTATATTTCTCTTTGTTCCATAATTTCTGCCGCCAATGTCAATGACAGAACAGGATGCAGAATGGGTGAGATAAATAAATTGTTTCCGATCTTCAGTACCATGATCCCAGCAAACTTGCTCGATTTTCGTTTTTTCAACATCGACATCAGCAATCCGAATACTTTCGACCATATACACGATATTTGATACCGGGAAAAAACAATATTTCTAAAAAAAAAAAGGTCAAATACATAAACTATCTAAATTATCTGAATTATCTTGAAAAAGCTTACATTTATAGTACTTCCACAAATCACAAAGAAAATCAGACCTTCTTCAGTTTTGCCAATTTCGGTGTAAAATATCCGACTGATGGGTTCTACACTGATTGCATCAATACACGAGGTGAAGTCCTCTTTAGCCAGGCAGAATTCTAACTTCCCACGATTCCAGCAAATGTAATTAGAAGTATGCTCAATGTAAATGAAGTTTGTGAATTTTTTCATTTTTGGTGCCTTTATTTGAGGTAATACAGCAAGTGCCCAGTCATAATGGTGGATAGTACCCTGCTTCGTTACAATCACATACTCCTACAAGGTCAAAATTAGGGTCAAAAATTTCAAAAATTTTGTATTTTTGTACCTTTTTATTAGGATTAAAAAGTAAATCTGAAATCCCGAAAATACTTCGGACTGAAGTTCCGATTGAAATTCCATGAGCTAGTCTTTTATCCTGAAATTAGTTTTAGATCGTTCTTGAGTTTTTAAGATTTTAGGGTCTAAAATTTGAGTTAGAGTTCCTATACCTCGATAGCACCAATACCAAAATTGACCTCAGAATCAAGAGATCTTAAATCTTCGTCCAATTTCTCCAAAGTTGGTCTTAAAGAATCGAAAGTTCTAGTAAACAGGTCATAAATCCGCATCGACAAGTCAAGTCCTCGAAGTGCGGATTTTTTGGCTCTTTTTCTTCGTTTTTCGGCTTCTCGAAGTTTCCGGAGAAGTTTTGCTTTCGGACTTTTGTCATTTGGATCCACATTACTGTTATAACTTACTAGAGAATCAGCTAGGAAAATATGTAAACGATATAGATAATTTTGAATTTTATCGATTCATAAAACCATACCATCATAATTCGCGTTATCTAAAGTTGGTTCACCTTGAAGCTCACGAGCTCTACAAACCCAATACCATTGGTCCATTTTAAATACTTCAAAATAAATACTTTCTTTAAAAACTTGATCTTTTTACAAATTTAAAATTTTGCTAATTGCCTATGATACACATTTCAAACTCAAACTCTCTTTAGCATGATTCTTATAAGAATCTGCTGAACTTTTGGAACTTTTTTGAAAGTGCTCTCAAACGAATTTGAAGATTTTGAAAATATTTCGAGATTCTGTAAGTACCTTAACCATTTGATCAATTGGCACAAATATCAAAAGGCAACAGGTCAAATGGGTCCAATCGAATCAATTTATACATATTTTATGTTAAATTCATATCAGAATAGATATTTACTGATATGTCGGTTATTTGGTGCCCATTTGATATTTGTGTATAGTACAAAAACCAGTGAATCAGCTCTGAAAATCCGAATTTTGACCTCAATTTTGCAAAAATTTGAGGTCTATTTGAAATTCATGGCTGATTTATTTATAAAATTTGTTAGAATGCTTTTTTGCTAACCTAACCGGTCTTTTTCGTACCTGTCCGATATTGACCGGTCCAATTTGACTCATAAAACTTAATATCTCGAAAACTAATAATTTCATTTTTTAGACTACTGCTACAAATAACTAAATACATAAATAAAAAGTTTTTTCTGGAGAATTTGGACGATTTTGGACAACAATCAAGAGAGATATTGGTATGGAAAATTTGTTCAAATCAGGAGGAGGTGACAGTTTGGTCAATTTTGGAGACCCTGGATTGAAGGCTGTATTTGAAAAGAGTCGTGCTTTGGAGCAAACTATTTGGTCAGAAATTTGGGATGTTCTTAAACTTCTTCTGGAAAGATCAAAAAACCCTAATTGTGAACAAAAATTGGACAATAATGCGTACATGAAGCTGCAAACTAATGTGTATAACTATGTCTTGGCCACTGATATCCCCCTTGAGGTCAGAGCTGACGATAGAATTGAATACTTGAAATTTGAGCAACAAACCCGAGCTAAATTTCTTAATGAAAAAATGTCCTCATTCTTCAATGCATATTTGGCAATTTGTCGAAGAAATTTAATTGAAAAGGGGGCTAGTAATGAAGCAATTCTGCGTTGGTATTGCAAGGTCTTTGAAGGATTTTGTGAGACTTGTGAGATTATCAATAATATATGCTGTGGGAATAAAGCTGAAGGGTAATTTATACTAAATTATGATCAAAAAAATTAACATTATTTGCATATAATTTGCATATTTTGGTTCTTTTTTAGACTTGGACTTGACCATAAATTGCTTAACTTTCTCGCTATAGGCTACTTGAGTTGGAAAAATTTACTTTTGGAACCATTTCAAAATCAAGTACTTTAACCTTAAACTTATAAATACTTTTAAAAGTTAAGGATTTTTGAAAAATTAGCAAATTTTATAATTTTTAGGTCGTCCATAGCTTGATGGATTTGATTGACAGGATTCGTAAAGATCCATTAACATCAAAAGACGATGAAAATATGCTTCAAATTGTTTCAAAATCGATGCTCACGATAGGTTCGTTTTATAAAAATAAAAGCTAGTCTTTATAAAGCCTAATTTTAGTCAAAATTATGAGAATTTTTGGAAAAAATTTAAAATTTAAAATCAGAATCTTTAGATATGACATCATTGGTCCATTTTCTAATGTCTTGTAACTTTTTTGATGATTTTTGTACAGATAATTTTCATCCTGGATATGATCTTCATGAGAATCTTTTAGAATCGGAACTTTTGGCAAGAGCTTCAAATTTTTACTCTGAAGAATATAAAACTCTGTCAAGTTTAGATGATACAAGTCGTCTGATTAAAAAAGTAATTTATGCAAAATTTTGTGTAATTTTTATAAATTTTTACTTATATATACAACTAGCTCGCTGAGAGGCTTATTGAAGAGGAAGTACGAGCTCAGAAATTTATTCCAAGTTTAACTCGAAAAATGGTTGATCGATGTGAGCAGGTCGGTTCAAAATATATCATTTTTTTTTTGCATTTTTGATCTTTTTATACCTTTGGGACTTTATACATATATAGGTGCTTATAGTGGACAGGATTGATGATCTAATGAAGGAATTCAAATCATTTCTTCAACTTGATAGTACCGATGATTTGAAAAATTTGTTCAATCTAGTGTCAAGAACTGGACCTGAAAAAGTAGCAATTATCCATCGTGAATTTTATGAGTATGTGCTATCTGAAGGAAGACAGGCCATTCATAGAGGTGTCGACTTTCACCCATCGAAGGTGAAATTTAAATTTAAATTTAAATTTTTGTTAATAAGTAGGTACCTAGCTCTAAGGATAAGTACCTATTTAGTTAATACCTACTACATAGGTACCTATTAATAATAGAAAATTCCATTTTGTACAACACTTTATATGTTTACTTATTATTTTTATATTATCCAGAATCCAGTCCTCAAATTCATCGAAATAAGTCTTGATTATTTGCATAAGTTTGAGCATATTGTTGCTGAAGCATTCAAGAATGATAATAATTTCGCTAAAATGCTGAATGATGCCCTTAAGGGATTCTTTGAAGAAAATAAACTCTCAAGGTATGTCCCTTATATCAGTATATAAGTTATATAATAACAAGTCTTGACTTGATTTACCAAAAAAATTTTTTTTTTCCAGAACCAGTGTAGATTTACCATCAAGTTTCCTGGCCCTTTATTTTGACAATGAGATGAAGAAGTTTGATGGAGAACACGAAGAAGCTAAAAAACTTTGGAACAAATTGGTTCGAATTCAAATTTATAAAGTGTACTTACCTACGTATGTATAAATGAGATTCAAATTGATTTTTTTTAACGACGATTTTAGCGTCCACTTGTGAGTGTGGTGACAAATCTGGATAGTTTCATTTATGTTTATGAGACAAAATTAGCATCCAGATTAATTAATAACCTGGGTAAGCCCATTGACCCTGAAACGGATATGATTCATTTTCTCGGGACCATCATAGGAAAAGGTGACAGAGAAATCAAGAAATGCGAAATTATGGTTCAGGTAAAAAAACTTTAATCTGATACAATTACAAGTATAGATATACTTACCTAATTTGTTATTTTGACCCTTTTACATGAAAATATCTTGGCTATCTTTATATACTCTGTACATACGATAGATATAAAAATTTCGGGTCAAAATAATAACACTTTCTTACATACGAGGCTGGCTTGTCTCTGAACTATCTCTAGTTTACCCCAACTCTTTCTGATTTTTGATTTATTTTAGGATATTTTAAGTTCGATTGATTTTTCTCGAGAATTAAACAACAACAACAACCTCAAAAAAAAGCTGGGCTTTAACGTGGAAGGTCACATTTTGAAGTCAAGTTCTTGGCCTTACACTCAACGAGAGAATTCATTTTTGGTACCAGAACCAATTGGCAAAGGTAAATTTAACTATTTTCATTCACTTTTAATTTCAATTTTAATCTCAATTTCAAAGCAAATGACGAAATTTCGAACCACTATAAAAGTACTCACAATGGCCGGGCTATCAATTGGCTTCACAGTGTGTCCTTCGGTGAACTAAATTGGATTCTAAATGGCAAAAAAATCTCCTTTAAAGCCTCATCTTATCAAATTGCAATTCTTATGGCTTTCAATGGTAAGAAGAAGAGTGATCAGATTACCATCGATGACATGCTAGTACTCACAGGAATTCCAAGAGATATTTTTGACCAGGTACATATATTTCTTAGAATTTGACCTCACTTTTTGCATAAGTAGATAATTACTAATTTTTCAAATATCCTTACTAAAGTTTTCAATGCTATTTTTTTTTTTACTTTTAAAGGTAGTTCAGCCGCTTGAAGCTGCTAAAATCATG
This sequence comes from Nanhermannia cf. coronata Gr-Ori-00579, assembly GCA_034699045.1. Lineage (NCBI taxonomy): Eukaryota > Metazoa > Arthropoda > Arachnida > Sarcoptiformes > Nanhermanniidae > Nanhermannia > Nanhermannia cf. coronata Gr-Ori-00579. The sequence goes on along the minus strand of JAQIXA010001994.1, from coordinate 5,408 downwards.
TGTCCAATTATGTCAAGAGGTGGAATTAAAATCGCCTACAGGATCAATGGTGACTATAAAAGAAAACTTGGTAAAAATAGTCGAACGGTTAATTTAATTAAACCAATTAAGTCTGAAGAGAAAAGTGAAGAAGAAAGGGGACGTAAAACTTTGGCGAGCTCTCGAAATTTCGCCATCCAGTGTGGTATTGTGAGAATTCTTAAAACTCAAAAAACCATCCTCAAAAGAGAATTGATGAATGAATTGGGAAAACAGAACCTTCATTTTAGCTTCACAGCAAGGGATGTTGAGGTAAGTTTTTGATTTCAGATTATTTCAGACTCTTTCAGAACCCCTCTATAAAGAACTGACATGAGAACATTTATGGATGTCTATCAGTTCAGTAGACATCCATAAACATCATATTATGTACTACTCTACCTAAATTTTATTATTTTTTGTAATTTCAGAAAGAGCTTAAGGAACTGAGAGAACGAAGTTTTTGCGAAAGGAATATAAATGACCAAGAGGAGGAGACTGGTGATACTTTGTATACTTATATTGCTTAGAAAATTTTAGAAAAATTATACCTAATAATGCTTATACATAGCCTATACTAATATGGTACATAAATTTTAAACATAAACAGTAGGATAACTAATTGATACATTATATATACACATACATACATACATAAATGTTGCTTAAATTTTAGAAAAATACTCGTATACTAATACTCGTACAGTGTACATAAATTTTAAACATAAACAGTAGGTAATAGGCATAAATATTGCTTGATATGATTGACTAATTCTTATATATTTTAACTTGTAAATGTAAATGATATGAATAAACTTTTAACAACGATTCTGACTAAATATAAGTACCCTACCACCTACAGATAATAAGTATTTATGGTAAGGTAAGGTAGTAATTTTTTTCAAAAGAACTTTCATTTATTTAAACAAAAAATATGACAATTTATACAAATCTAAACTAGTACATACTTGGGTATTACAAAAAATAATCTAATAAATCTTTAAGATTTTGATATTTGGAAAAATGAAATTCATTATTAGAGTTCCTTACCTATAGTACAATAGTTGGGTAAGGGTATTTACAATAAGTGACATTTTAATTGTGATATATTTTTAATTCTAGTTTTACATTGGTAAGTACATTTACACACTATTAACTTATACTTATTAGTTATATTGAAATTCACTTTCTTAACTTTTTTGCAATTTTTTAAGGATATACCTATTATAATTATATTATGTCTGATTTGGTAATGTGTAATTTTGTCTCTTGTCTTAAATCATCGATTTTTTGATCATTTGATAAAACTTTTTTGATGATTAATTTGTTTCCACCAGTTTCGGATTCTGATGATGAGGATGTTTTCACTTTGACCAGATTGATTGCTTCTGAGACAAATGTAGGGATATTTTGATCTGATTCTTCTGGGTCAAATCTGAAATTTTATCAAAAATATAAAGATTATTTACAATCTATTTGGACAAAAAAATTACGAGATTATCACTTCAACTTTTAAAGTTTAGGAAATTTACAAGTCCATCGAATCTAATTTCTGAAAATTCTGAAAATGTGGAAAATTTTTTAATTGAAATTCAATTTGAGCTTGTAAATCAAATTTTGATCAATTTCGAGTTATAAGTAGGGTACCTAAGTAGGGTATACTATTTTCGGATAGTCTCAAATAATTACTTTTAGTAAGGATTGATCAGAATCTGAGTTAAAATCTTTGAAAGTCAATTTTTCAGCTTTTTCACTAAACTGATTAAAATTCAAATCAAATTCAAAGTCATAGGGTCCTTTTGAGAATTTCGATCAAATTCAAGATCGATTTTTACAAAAATTTTTTATAAACGCTTCAATTACAGTATGACCAAACTTTTGAAACTCTATGATTTACTGTTACTGACTATAGAGTTACTGACTGACTTACCCTTTTATAGCAATGGGAGATGGAGACCTAGAAGGTGGAGCTGAAGAATTCGATGAAATATCTGCATACCCCGAATTATTGATGATTTTTTGATTATTTATTGAACTAGAAGTAGATGTTGAGGTTGATAGATCGAAAGGGAAAAGTGAGTGACCTTGACCCAGCATCATTTGAGAGAAAAATGACGATTTTGGGTTCCAAGGGTGTCCAAATTGTCCAGATGCTAATTGACCAAGATGAGATCCCCATAAAAATTCTTGAAGACCAAAACCTGCAGGTGGTCGAGCCATCCCTGGTGGAAAATCTGGAGAAAAATTGGACAAATGACTGACCGGTCCAAGGTTATTCGGCGACCCTGATGACCTCAAATGACCATTTTGACCAGAGGATCCACTGTGACCTTTCTCCTTTTTTCGAGATTTGGCTAAATTCAAAAAGAAAAGACCCAATTAGAAAATATCAAGAAATTTCAAGGATCAAACTATTTTAGATTTTTTAGATCAGCAGTATTATAAATTATTTCTTACCTCGACGATTTTGAAACCAAACCTAAAAAAAGGAAAAAATCGGATAATTAATAAAAACAGTCTTTTTGCATGAACTTTTAAATGACATTATGTTCGGTATTTCTTTCAAAAATCTCATTTTTGTAAATCGAGACAAACAAAAGCATATTATTGATCTTGTTATTTTCAATTTTTTTTTGAAAAATTGCCGACTAGAGATTACCTATACCTATAGGAATAAGGGTACTTAAGGGTCGGGTACTTAAGGGTCGGGGTATCAAATGTCAAAGTAAGCTCAGATGTGTTACCTATATTATATTATTAAGTAGGGTACTTATGAGAAAAACAAACAATACTACAAATGAGAGATTAAACCACAAATGAAATGAGGATTATACCCCAAAATCTATAATACATAATACAATCCCTATTGTACAATATCCGGTTTCAGGTCTCATTTTTCTATTGAAATAAGGCTCCTGATTTTGATCAAAAATTTTATCAAAATTTGGAAATTCTACATACAAATGGACTTGCTTTAAATTGAAATTTTTAAAAATTATACAATTTTATTTCAAATAAAGTCTACATCTAAGGATTAGGTAATTGTAGTAATTAGAGATATACATAGACCCCATATATTTTAGAATTCTGAGAAACTCTGTGAATTCTGTGAATTTTTGTAGAAATTACGAACAATTTTACGAGTACCTACCCTAAATAGGGGTAAATCATAAACCACAAAGGGTTAAATTGAATTTTGGATTTTGATGCAATTTAATCAGCTAATTAATGGCATTTATCGTACAAATATGCGGATTCTATTCTGTAGAGGGTCAGAAATAGATAAAAGTTTCTAAATTTGATGATACTTGTCATTTGAAGTAGAGGCTGTAGACTGTAGGGTACGAAGATCTACAAATAGTATGATGGTTTTTTTCGAGCTATTATTACGAAATTGGTGCAATTAGATGAACCTTTATATGAATAACCTAATTACATAATTACATAGGTACATATGTATCAGTAGGAATAGGAAGTTAAATTTTTTTTTGACTAATTGAACAAGCCATAAAAGAATTGTAACAATCGCGTCATAATGACCAATTTAAAGCCGATTGTTTGCAAAAATCCCACAGAAAATGCATTTTTAAAGGGTTAATACAACATAAATTGAGTCTTATTAAATCCTGAGATATTTAAAAAATTTAGGTTTTGTAAAATCCCTAATAGACTATCAGTAGTATAAAGTGTAGGGTACTGAAATTGCAGTTTGCAGTAGGAATACCTTTACATAATTATTATGTACTTGGGTGATTATATTAATGATTTTGATTCACTGCATAATTGGATTCTTTTAATTTAGGATACTTAATTGTAGAAACTATTATAAGGAGATAGCTTGATTTTATAATGGTACTTGCATTGTTTTATAAATTATTTACTTACTCATTTTAAGGTGATTTTATCATAGATAATTTATTTTAGGTAATTTTACTTTAAGTAGGTTACACAATTTAATGAAAAAAAATCCAAAAACTTTGTATTTATACGTCAATAATACCACTAATTAAAGGCCAAATTGATTTGACCATGCATTGCATTGATTGCATTTAGGATTAGTCAATTAGCTCAACTTTTTTGAATTAAAGGTTTTGAAATAAATTGGAAATATTGCGGTTGAATCTTGTAAGATTTTTGATAGAAACCGTGATTTTTTTAGAATCCATAAAATTTGCATTGGGTTCGGTTTCGGTTCTTGTTTTGGCGGGTTATAATGAGATTTCTGGCCTTTATATGAGCTTTAACATGCAAAGGCCTGAAAGCAAAATATTATATCCTTTACAGATACAATTTTTTGCCACAAGAGTTCGAGGTTTTTCGATGGTCTCGTCGTTTTAATTATTAAGATCTAAAATAACTAAAGTACCCTATACCTACATTTCATAGGTTTAAATTAAGTAGACTTTAATTATTTTAAATAATTTTCACATAATTATTCATGTAATTTTAGGAAAAATACCACAAAGTATTAACACTAATTAAGTCTGAAAAAACAATGAATCAGGTAGTAAGGTACCTGCTATATGCCTTCCTTTCAATTTCGATTTATTATTCTTTAAGGTCATATAAATTAATACAAAATCCCTAATAAATGTATTGAATCAGGAGCAATTATTCTGTAATTACAAAAATGGATTACTCAATGCAATTTAAATTACCTATAACCTTATCAATCAGGGTTTTTTTTGCCTATCTATTATACTACTCATATTTAAGTAACTTTAATTTGGAATATTTTACGTAAATATCAAATAATCAATGGGCGAGCGAAGCAAGCTCATATTGTTCAACTTTGCTTGCACTTTGTCCGTCGCGTCTGTATGTCTGTCCAGTGTCTAGAATACATATTAAGTAGGTACTCAAAACTATAGGACGGAATTTATTTAACCAAACTTGGCATAAAGGACCCTTAAAGGATCTAGTTGTTCCATTTTGACAAAAATATGAGGTGGCATGTGGTTCTGTGGACACTTCAAGTGGCTCTTGTGTTAATTAAAAGGAAAAAAAAAAATTAAGAATAGAATTTTTTTCCAAAAATCGGAAATGAGATTTAAATATCTGTAGCTATATACCCTATAGAGGTATTCGATTACTTACGATTGTGACGGATATAACTTTGCTCGCCCAAATTATATTTACTGCTTTGAGAGCAGTGGATTAAATCCTAGTATCAGTAAGGTATGTATAATTTTTACAATGTTTTTATTGAATTTTATAATGTGGTATATGTAAGCAAAAAAAGGCGTAATAAACAGACATTATGGATCCAATTAAATTAATAATTTTTGGAAATGTTTATACCTAACATTATATTACTAGGCTTTAATCAACTCACTAGAAGTTGATTATTAATTGTGCGAGCAAAGCGTTGAAAAATCTCATTTTTCGGT
>JAQIXA010001993.1:0-20470 GCA_034699045.1 Nanhermannia cf. coronata Gr-Ori-00579 | reverse complement strand
TTGGGATTTTTTTAAAATTGGGTTAATTTCATACAAGGGAAAAGTTAGACCAAAAATATAGGGGTAAATTCAACCAAAATAGGGATGAGATTAAACCGGAGTCTTTAAATTTTACATAAATCTCAACATTTTTGAAATTTTTTGATTCACAATCACTATCTATGAACTTCAATATGTCTTAAGATTTACTTAAATTATTTGCTTAATTTCGGGCATATGCGAATGAAGGATCTGATATAAAAAATTGGCAGATTGAGTCATTTGAAAATTATAATGAAGTTTTGGTAAGAAATTTAAAGTACCCTACATTATTTTCATAGATTTTCGAGTTTTTCGATTAGGAACTTTTTAAATAATTGAAATAATAATTTTTTTCTATTTTTGAATCACAAAGGATATATTTGGGTTATAATGGGCTTTCTGGCCTTTATATGAGGATTAATAAGGTAAAGACTGAAAACTGAAAGCTGAATAGATCCATTTAACCCAAATCGTCAAATACGAAAATTTGAATTTTTTAGTGTTTTTAGGTAAGATTACGATTACCTACATACGGGTAACTATTAAGAAATTTCAACTTATGAAATTGAAAAAGTTAGAGGTATCTTGAAATTGCTATGCGACAACATTTTACTAAATTTATCTATATCCGGCTCTAGAGATTGACCTAAAGAATTAAAATAACCAAATAGATTGGTATAGATAACCTTTAATGATATATTATATTTTTTTTGATTTTGAGATTTGACCAAATGTCATTGAACTATGATAGTATGGAATAGAATGCGTTTATAGTTTGAAATTTGAGGAAATAGAATCGAAAAAAGTTACAACTTTACAAATGTATCTAGTTCCTTACTACATAGTAGTATCTCATGTAGTATCACTAAAAAAGTAAAAAAAAACTCGTCCAAGAAAAAAGTAAAAGTTGTTTCCCCAAATCCTTAAAGAAAGTTGAATCTCCTCAGATTGAGTTACGAAATGTTTTTGGTTTTTATTCTTATACTAGGTCTAGATACTTTAGTATCTTATAGTAGTAGTAAGAATCTCTCAGATTTTATTTCTTGAAACCAAAAGTCAATTTTATATGAATTTCTTCTTATAAAATATATATTGTTCGAATTGTGATGTGATAGTCAGATGAGTCTCGGTTGACTGGAAAAGGTCACAAGAGAATCATCGATGAAAATATAGTGGAGATTCCCCCTTATACCCCTACCTACTTTTACCTATTTTTTTCCCAAGAAATACTGGCAAGTGTATTTCAAGACAATTCGATTTTTTGATTCTGATCTGATCGCTACTTTTTCTACGATTTTTTTTCCGTCAAACTATCACTAAAGGATCCATTTTTTTACACTTTTAGATACTTTTTTTTATTTTTATGATATGAATCTAATAGCATTTGTCTTCCCTATTCAGGCCATGGATGGATTCGAGAGCTTTTTTTTAGTAAAAAATACCTTCGAAATTGGTAAACTAGGGTACTGACAGTTTGCTTAGATCATTTTAGTCAAAATTTTAAAAGTTAAACCATTGTACTAGTGTCTAAATTAATCTAAAATCTCTGAAAATTTTCGAACTCTATGCTTAGGTACGAGTATTTTCAAAATTTCTCAAAAATTTGATTATTTTTCAAATTTTTGATATAAAGAGCTACTACAGGTAGCCTAATCTATAAGGTATCTTGAAAGAATTTTAGCCTTTGACAGTACGACCAACATGTAGGGTACTCAATTGCATTTTTTAGTGTAGGTTGTTCTATTTTTAAATTTGAATTTTTGCGTGTTCCTCAAATGGTTTTTTTTGAATCGAGATAGAAGAATGCGTGCTTTTCCTATACACATATGATTTACACATGAATGCATAATAAAAAAATTGTGAAATATTTATCATTACATTTACTACCTATAACAGTAGGGTACTATACACGTACCATGTATTAGAAATAGTCGTAAAAATTCAAATAATATGAAATACTATGCAAAGATTGCACAATCTATAAATATGAATGGATTGCATTCAAAAGTTACGAGGTCATAAAAAGTGTCAAAAAACAAAAAAGAAATTTGAATAAATTCAACAATCGAATCGAAATCGAATCCATTTACAATTCGTACAAATTGATCTCTTATTATTTGCTTATAAAATCCAAATATTTTTAAAACTTGCAAAATTTTTCAAAAATTTATTCAATCAGATTGACTTTAGTTTTTTAAGTTATCAATTTACTTATATTAGAATGGTCGAGCTCTCGAGATGTTTTTTGAGAACTCCATTCAATTAACCCAGGTACTCAAATTTATACTTGTAATTATCAAAATGAATCAATTATCCAATTAAAACGAGCTATAAAATAAAGTGTTGAAAGTCTCACAATAATTGGCTCAAATCCCCCAGGATCAAGATCCTCAGTTTCAAAAGTTTCATAGTCATTACCATTACCAAACTTTGAGGTAATTAGAATAGTTTAAAGTGCAAGTAATCATCAAAGTATCCCCCTTAAATACCTATAATACTTCCTATAAATAATTCCTAAAGTCAAAATTCAAAATTATAATCAATTATTTTAGCTGGTATATCTACTAATATTTGCTACAAAACAAAAAAATTGTAATCCATTTAAAGCTACACTTTGTTGAAAAATTTGAGAAATAATAGTCGAAAATAAACAAAAATAATATTCATTTTGTGCCCCATTACCGAGTCCAGTTATGACAATCACTTCCTCTCTTACCCATGGATTTGCTATGGGTTTCTTATGGCCACTAGATTTCTCCTTATGGTCATAATTTACCTGTAATTTTGATGGAGTAGAGTACAATACCTGCCATTTCTTTAATGGCTTTTTCGGCACTGCCCATGCCTTATAAATTATATCAAAGTACTACGAGTACCATTGTGTAAGTACTATATCTGTAGTACTGGTAATGTATAGGATTTCAAAACTAGATTTTAGATTAGGAAATACAAAAACCTGGATATATTGCACAAAAATATACAACACCGGATTTTGAAAAAAACCGGCGAAAAAGCTCAAAATAAAACGAGGATTCCACTTTTTTGGGTTCAAAAAACTCGAAAAATTCGCCCTTTTATTTCTCTACACTTTACGAAGGCTAATGGCTTGACTTATGGCCTGTGTAAAGTCATCAAATAGGACATGTTTAATACAAAATTTCTAAGAATTTTTTAAAATTTTGGAAGGTTTTTGTACCTTTTTATTGAATTAGTTCAGAAAATTGCAAAAATTGTATCTATAGATTCAGGTCTATCAGTAAGATAGTTTAGCATGTTAATACAATATTTAGGACTATTTTATGAAAAATTGAATGTTTTCATTAAAAAAATAGGATAAAAAACTAAAAACTGATACACATAAATGCTGTTACAGACCAATATAAACTATATGGTTGTATAAGTACTGAGAGTGAGTACTGATATTTATATTTATATTTTCGAAATTTTTAATCTATATCTTTAACTTGTTGGATTTTTTTTTAACTTTTCTAAAGCTCTCGACGTCTAAAATACCTATACAAAAATTTGGGGGAATATCGAAAGTATCCTGACTTTCTATGTTAAATTAGGTGGAGAAAGTTAGATGGAGAAATTCAGACTTTAGTTGGATGCTTTTGGTAACAGCCAAAAATGTTGACAAATTGTAAAATCCAAATTTTAAAAAATGCGAGCGAGCTATTCAATGTAGAAATGTAGGATCATTATATAAAGGGTCAGGTCTATTCTTCATAATAAAAAGTGAAATAAAAACGGGAGACTTATATGGCTCAAGTCACGCAAATCATCATAGGAAATTAACCCGACTCGCCAATTTTTTTCTCTTATACCTTAGTATTATGAAAATGCTTTATTTATAATGTTCCAAATAACTGTATAAAATAAAGTAGGTAACTTACAAAGGACACTCGATTCATGAAATTCATGAAATTTTGAGCTTAAATTGTACAACAAAAGAGCCGTGAAAGTCTGAGAGAGTTTTTAATTAACTCTCAGCTGGGTGTTCATGTGAAACACAAGTATTTTTTTATCTTTTCCAAGTTTTATTACTCAAAAACCATTAGCTTATCATTTAAACTGGCTATTATTTTATTATTTCGATACTAACATATTATGTACCTACCTGTGACCTTTCACGAACATATGAGTTGAACTTTAAATGATATACATATAGTACTTATCTACCTAATAGAAAAGTGCAAAATATGGGTTAAGTGAATTCGAAAGCTTTTTAAAAGAGTATAAATAAGAAATCAAAAGTTGTTGGCACTTTGGAATCAAATATTTAAGCCACTTTTGCCTACTCTCAAGTAAGGCTTTTGATATATTAATGCCTCACTCTATGATTCATTATTCCTATCTTAAAAGAAAGTTCAAAAGTTCAAAAAAATTTTGAAATTTTGAAATATCAAACTGGAATTATACCTAAGTATTAAATTTGCAAATTTTTGAACAATTATAAAACTCTCGACGTTTGAAGTATCTATCTATCTATGTAGGTACAAAATTTTGACAAATTGCTAAATTTTAGTTTTCAAAACTTTGAAATTTAAACGAGAGACTTGTATGACTTATATTCTATAGTATGCTTTTATTATAGTGTAGTGTAGTAGATAAGATAATGATTTTGGAATTAGGAAGTTTGATATTTTGTTTTGTAACAAAAGTCCTATTAAATCTGCTACTAAATTTCAAAAACTGAGCTCAATATGGTCAAGGTATCTTTTTGAAATACAAAAAAAAAATAAGAAAATTTAGAATTTGAAACTCAGCTTGTTCTCAAGAGTTTTATATATAAAAAAAATCAGGAGAGACTGGCCATTTATCAAAAAAACAAAACTTTCGAATCAACTGTGTGAGAAATATATATTTCTCTTGTTATAAAGGCATTGTAAGGGATTTTTCTATGCAATTCTGACACTTTTTGGATTATCGCAAAAATGGTCAGAAAACTCTTCCAACTATTCTGATTTCCAAGTTTATCAAGTAAAGAAATACCAAGGTCAAAAACATTCCTATCCTTTATAAATTACTGTTCAAATTTTAAAAGGATATATTCGGCTTTCAGGCCTTTGTCATATAAAGACTACGAGTACATATAAAGGCCTGAAAGCTCATTATAACTCGAAGAGATCCTTTGGATGCTAGAAATCCAAAAATATCATTTTATCAATTTTCTAAAAATTTCTAAAAATTGGTCTTAAATTTTTCGTATTTCTGATCAGATTTTTGACTTTTTTGAACTTTTTTGACTGAAGTGTAACTTTTCTTGTCTTGTGAATCCAGACCTGATAGTGAGAGTTAAATAAAAAATGCAGGATTCACTTATATTTTTGAGAAATAACTTTTTTTTCTGGCTACTACCGGTAGTATTATAAAGTATACCCATGAGCCCTGAAGGAACTTTGAATGCATTATCTTTTTTTTATTTTCTATTCTTGGTGTATTTTATTATAAGGGTAAGTGAGTTGACTCTTTTGTGTGATTAGTTAAACTGGAAGTTTATAATGTATGAAAAAGAGACAATGAAATGCTTTCACGAAAAAAAAACTTATTTAGATTTTGAAATTTTGCAATTGTCTCGAATGTTTAAATTAGTTAGACTCCATTAATATCTCAAACTTTTTCTCTCAAACTTAATCTAAATCCATCTAAATCTAGTTACTAGCACTAGAACCTAAATATTTGCATTGATTTAGTTTTAAAAAGATATAAAAAATTGACTTTTAGCTCGCATTTTAGCGCAATAAATTCTATTGAAATTAACTTTCTTTTAAGCTACTTGTAAATATTTATTAGTCAAAATCGAAAATTTTTTTAGTAGTTTTATTAATTGCGATTTATTCTTGATGGATCTTGAATTTTGATATTTATTTTCAAATTGCCCCAATTTAAGATGATTTCAACCCTATTTTGGTTGAATTTATCCCTATGTTTATTTTTGGTGTAACATGTTAGAATTTTTTAAAAATTTGAGTAATTTCATACAGGGGTAAAGTTAATGTTGACCAAAAATATAGTGGTAAATTTAACCAAAATAGGGATGAAATTTAGCCTGTCTTTTCACATTACTATTTGGAATAAATAAACCAAAATTCGAGCTTTCGAAATTTGTTAGAACTTTTTTGCTCTGATTCTGGATCAGCTACATTTATATTGAAATTATACCTTGATGTATAATTTATGCCCTTTTTAAGCACTTTTTCAGATAGATAGCATACCTATATATGTATTATGAATATATGGATTAAAATAGCTAATATCAAGTATCACTTTGTTTATTTTTAGTCAGTCAGTTTATCTCTGTCGAAATTTTTCAGTTTCACTTTTTTACTCCAAAATACTCGTGAGGATAATGCAACGAGAATCTCCCCATTTCCTCTTGGGGACTTTTTACTTTTTTGGGTTCAGAAAACTCGAAAATTCGCCCTTTTATTTCTCTACACTTTACGAAGGCTAATGGCTTGACTTATGGCCTGTGTCAAGTACTCAGACAGGATATATTTAATACAAAATTTCATAGAAATTTTATAAATTTTTGGGAGGTTTTTGTACCTTTTTATTGAATTAATCCAGAAAATTGCAAATATTTCATCTATAGATGTGTCGTTGGAATGGAATCTAAAAAAATATTATTAACTAGATACTAGGTTTAATTAAACTATAATTACTCAAATAATTGTAAGCTAATTAATCTCATATTTGATTAAAGTTCTAGAACATTCTAAGATTATACATATTCCTACTCCTAGTTAACTTGATCTTTTACAAGATAAAAGATATTTTTTTCTAAAGAAAATCTTCAAGATCGATGAACCTATCTAGTATATAGACATAGATATTTAGCCAAGTTTTTGTATCGATATATATTGATTTGAATTTGATTCGAATGAGTGGGAAACAAATCCCGGAAAAGTAAAAAAAAAAAACATCGAAATTCGGATAAACCCCAAAAATTTCAGTTTTTTTAGATATTTTTTTACTTTATACTTTCAAGGGTCTTAAGGATGACAGGAGATATGGAAGAGATCAATGTTCAATTTGTACAAAAACAAAATTCGATGTACAGAAATACACTTGGATATCCTTTAAAAAATTCTATTTTTTTATTTACGTTTTAGGTTTAAACCTGTCTTTAAAGGTACAGTGGAATGACACTATGAGGAATATTTGAAATACATCAACTTTCAGAATTTCAGCTGAGCTTTGTGAAAAGTAAATAGTACTTATACTACTAGTGCTAGTAGAATATAGTAAAGGAAAAATAGAAAAAAAACTTTGAAATGATTATGACTATAAATATTCTGTAGTTGTACAGAATGAATGTAAGGGAAAACACAACAGAAAAGAAGGGCAAAATACAATTTTGAAATTTCAAATTTGTACATACACAACATATCCTATACTTTGCTGACATATCCTATAGTACTCGTAGATACCTAAGATTTTAGCTCGCAAAAATATCGAGATTTTTGTTATTTTAATTGAAAATTTACTGATATAAATTTACTATAAATCAAGTTTCGAGTAGAGATTTCAAATGGAAATTTTAATCAGCTATAGTTAAAACACGATTGAAAAGTTATCGATATAGATTCAATACATTGGTATAAAATTTAATTAAACTATAAGTTAATTGGTCAAATATTCACAGCAAATTAATACAAATTATCTCCTAAAGTAGACAAATTTATTATTTCAAATTTTGTTAGTTTAATTTTTGTGTATCTTACTAAATAGGTTAGTTTACCTTGGAAGAAATACATCTACTAATATATTAAATGAAAATTTCGAGCTTAAAACACTTTCAATTGACTCAAATGACAACAAATGTGACTATATTTTTTAATTTACAAAATATTTTTTGATAACAAAATAATAACAAATAAGATAATAATAATAACAAAAATGTCAAAATGTAGGCCTTTGATATTGGTTTGATACGTTTTATTGGAGCTTTAAAGTATATTGTTCTTGCTCAAGATAGATGATTGAGGATTGATAGAAATGCATAATATAGATTTCACCCTTTTTCTACTGGTACTAGCACTGATACTAGTAGGGTAAGTGAAAGTACTAGTTCAAAATATATTTTGCTCGTGACACAAATCAATTAATCTTGAATCCAGGCTCGTGTCAGAACCTGTCATTTATCTACAGTAACTACATATCAGTATACGAGTATTATGTAAATGTATAACTATTCATAGATCTGGCTTATTAGCCGAATCAAACAAGGAAATTAGAAAATCCATCGATTGGCAAATTTCCTTTCAATTTCAATTTCAATAACACTTTACACAGTTCATTAATTGAATTTTGCACCAACAATTATTAGTATAACTAGGGGCGATTTAGGGATAGTTCAGATAGAAAACGTTTTAGAAAAAAACCCTATTTTTAGATGAACCTATTATTATTTTAACCTGTTTGTCAGAGAATATCGGCTATCTATATATATTATATATGTAGATATACAAATCTCAAAATATAAACTTGTCCAGAAGAAAACAGGCTATCCAAATTTCAAAAATGTTTCTGAACTATCCCTAATCTACCCTTGGTTAACTAGATTGGAAGATAGAAAGTCCTTGTATTTAATGGAAGTTTGTAAATAGTTGACAGTGTTATAATTCGATTTTCTTACTCGAAATTTCGAGCAAATATCTCATATAACGAGTAGTACTATTAGTATTAGTACAGTGGGTAGTTTATCTGCTGATAGATATCTGTGTGAAATTGGTTGAAATAAATTTTGTGGTCAGAATATTAATAAGATTTGGCGAGCAATTTGCTCGCAAATGATGCGCAATTTCTCTTAAAATCTCCCTTTTTATCCCCACCAATTTTAATCTTCAAATTGCCAATAAAATTTGTCAAATTGCTAATTGAACTCGAGGCCAAAATATTCAATTTTATTGTCTCTACTACTGATAGATCTTAGGATTAGTTGATTAGAAATTCTAATTATTTTTCCTAATTTCAATCAACAAAAAATTAGCACGAGTCTGCCAATCTGGCCAAATTTCTGAAATTTAAGCTCCAATTCATTCAAAATTTCGCTATCAAAAAACCCATATATCTAATTTCAATTTTTCAAGATTTTTTCAGAGATTTTTCAAGAGCTTAAGCTGATTACTAATGAACTCGATGAAAAAAACCTTGAAATTTTTGTACAAATGTTCTGGGCGAGAATGAGAATGGGGAAAAGGCAATTTCGATTATATTTCATTTCCTCAAGCGTAAAATAACACTAGAATAAGTCAATGAACTAATAACAGACAGAACTGATAGGATTTAGAATGTAAGGAGAAATCAAGAAGTACAAAAAAACCGAGTTGATTTTTGCCAAGAATCGAATTTAGAAAATTTAGGAAATAAGTTTTTTGCTTTTTTGCCTCCAAGTTAAATTGTTCTCAGATTTCTGCCAGATTCGTCCTTATGGCCCATAACACTTGCCTATTTAAACTATTCACTTAAGTAAATACCCCTACTTACTAAATACAGATAGAATAAAGTGAACCCTAGACTGATAGATTGAAATAAATTTTTAGGCAGCCTTCAGCAAATTATCCAATCGAATCTCGGATAAAATTTCAATCAAAATATGGACAAAATTTCTTGAGGTATTACATATAGGTATTGCAAAAATTGAAATATTTTAAAAAATTTTGATCAAAATGCCTACTTACCTTCATAATCATGCCTACAACAATGACCAGAGTATAGTAAGTTAACTTTAGAAGGATCTTATTAATAACATCTATATATTATATTAAAGAATTTCAATTTTTGACGGATTTAAATTTCAATTGGAATCCAAAATGACAGTAAATACGAGTAGGTAAATCAAAATAATTTTGTGATATGTAGGGTACCAATGAATCACTATAATATACTAGCACTGATAAATCGTACTATTATACTCGTACTGGTACTATCTGTAGAACCTAGTTTATAAAGACCGAGAAGTCAATATCCCCAATATCCTTTAGGAAAAAAATGCAATTTCGATTTCACTTTTTTTTTTAAACTCACCCACCAAGTACAATTTCGTGTTCTGAAAGCACAAAAACTGAGATTGATTTCGATTCTGAATTCAGAGTTCAGTCTTAAATACTAAATACTTGTCTTGTACTTAAGTATAGGGTTATTCTCGTAGGCTACTACCAGAATCGAATGTAATGAAATAAGTAATCTTTTTCTAAAGATTTTTCTACAAGGGCAACATCTGATCTCTAAAGACCCATTCGGATGCACTTTCTCTTACTTATTCTTATTTTGTACTATAGTACGAGTTAGTATCAAGAAAGGATCAGAACTTGGAAAAAACCATTTAATTTATTAAACTGCAAACCTAAGAATCTAACCATAAGTACTATAAAATGCCTTATCTGGTTTCTGTCAAAAAACCAATAAAAATTTTAAAATTCCTTAAATTTTTCAAATAATTTTAGTACAGATCTGTAATTTTTAACATTTAATTTAAGAATTCGATTTGATTCGATTCTTATTGATTGATAAGATTCATACGGAGTATACCTATAGGGATCTCAAGTCTAAACTTCAATCAACTAATTTAGAGAAATAATTTGGATTTTTTCAAGATTTTAGATACAACAGAAATAGGTACAACAAAATGACAAATTACAGTTCGGTTTTTTAAGAATAGTAAAAGTTTAGATTTAAACTTGTGGTTTATTTCTAAATAAAGGAAAAAAAGCATAGGCATTGCATTTATTTCTGTTTTTTGCAAAAAAAAGTTCAAAAAAATCTGACCTTGTCACGTAGAAGAGCCCGAACTCGTGCAGCCTGCTCACCAAATCTTTGAAGTGCCAATTCCAATTCCATACATCTCTCTTGCCAATCTCCTGCACCGCCAATTACTTCTGTTGAAATCTCATAAAAATCCTCTTTTTTCCCGCCTTTTCTTTGACCAAATTGTGATGAACTTGGTCCAGGATCACCTGGCATACTTCCATAATCACTCCAGGAATTAAAAGCACCTGTCGAGGGACCACTCGGTTTTCGAAAAAGTTGAAAATTTGTCATATTTTGCATATTTTGAGGTCGAAGTTCTGCATCTAAAAGTTGTGAGCATTCTTCAATACTTTGCCTTATACTAGCCATAGACTCACTTTGATTTGGACAATTATCTTGTAGGTTTTTTTGAGCTTTTTTATTGCTACCAGTAGGGTTAGTAAGGCTTTTCTCACCACAAGGTGTAAGTAGAGGATCTGAGAATGGATTTAATTCTGAAAATCTTGATAATGAATCAAAAACTTCACTTAAAGTCCCACAACTTGATTCTGAATCACAATCATCATTACTTATAAGAGAAAAACTATTAGTTTGTGAAGTAGGGGTTAAATCAGGATCATCTAATTCTTGTAGTTCAGCTTGATCTGGATCAATTAGACTGTTACTATATACAGAACTTCCACCGGGTCCAAAAACAAACTCTAAAAATGGATTAGTACTAGTTCTAGTCAGTCTATTACAAGATGGACCTGGTAATTCACCTGTTTCTGACATGGTTGACATTGTCATCAGGTCATCACGACCACAAATGACATGTCCAGAATGTCCAGCACCACTTGAGCCTTGGTTTTCATCACCTTGTCCAGAATTTGAAGCAAATTCGATACAACTTTTGACTTGAGCACGAGGCCAAGTTCGACTTACATTTGGCACAATTAACTGCTCATCTATCATATTTCCTCCCATTTTTGAGTTCTTATCACCGAATTCTAAAGTTTTTGAATCCATTTTGAGTATAGTATTTGTGGTTATAGATAATAGGCTTTATAATTGAGGCAAAATGTAGTAGTATTATTTAGGCAATTTAGATATTTAGGCAAACATGTGTGTAGAATATAAAAGACTATTGGTAAATGGTAAAGGCAAAATTTATTACAATACTTATAATAGTAGATAGTAGATAGGCAAAGAATTCAATTGAAATATTTTATAAAACTTGAGTATTTATAGATAGTACTACTGGCTGTAGTATCGTAGTACTGATAAAGGCTTTGTCCTCTATCTATTTATTTGACTATGTATTTGAATTTGAATTCTAAAAGAAATTTTTGGCTCTATTGAATAATTGAATGCATTCAAATTAGAATTCTAAAAATTCTATACTCTACTTTTTAGCACAAATTTTGAATGGGTTTTTTGAACAAATTTGAGAATTTTAGAAATGCTTGAAATGAATGATTTTTGAGTTTGAATAGATTTCATTCCCAGCTTCTTATCCTATGTAGTATTTGTAGTAGTAAAGTAGTACTTGTAGTATTTGTAGTATCTGTAGTAGCAGCGAGGTTAAGGCAAAGTTCAATTGAAAATTCTTCTATTTCTTCAACTTATCAGTATCAGCCAAGGATCTGTTTGAAAATGAAAGAAGAATGAAATTAGAAAAGAGGATTTAATGAGTTGAGAACAAATTTTAAATATATAAGACAATTGAGCAAAGTTCTAATTTGTCAAAATGCAAAATTTGATCTTAATTTGAGATTTTATTTTGAGATTTTTTAAAAGAGGCTTTTATTAAGTAGATACCTCGGTAATCTCTAATAGCTCTATAGCCTTTAGAGCTTGATATCTTTAGCTTGAAATAAATTTTAAACTTTTTAGAATTTTTAGATACTTAATTGAATCTGTAAAATTGATTATAAACCAATTAGTAAATCAAAATCCTAGCAAATAGATAGGTCCTATACGAGTACTAGTTTTTATCTGATTTGAAATTTTACAGAATAATTACCTAGATGCTATAGATAGTATACATGACATAAGTTATAAGTGGCTATCTACCATATTATTGTAAGATTTAGTTAAAAAAAATCAAAAATTAGGTGCTTAATTCCATTAAATAGAATAAAGGCATTTGAAATCAAAATTTTTAGATTTAAGATTACTGAGACCTTCGTCGTTTTGTTTTGAGCCAAATGACATAGAACCTTATACAAGTCAAATTAGACGGATATCGAATTGAAAAGATCTTCTACTGAAATAATGGATATTAAAATTAGTTTTTTGCTCTATTTAAATTAAAGTACAAAATTAGACATTTAAAATTCTTTACAAATTTAAATTAATATACTCGTAGGTACCTACTACTGTAGAATCCTTAAATTCTCTCAAGAGTCTATTTAAATCCTTTGTTTACTCTTACTCTTATTCTACGTGCTTAAATAAGCTTAAGCTTATCTTAAGTATTGAAATCGATACTTATTTTGCAAGATCCTAACTATATTAGGTATTGGTACTACTGACTACTGGTACTACTAATACTGATACTACTGGTAATTGTAATGTAACTATTACAAGTAGGGTACTTGTTAAGCTAATTTTATTGAGAATTTTAAACTTTTATTAAGTTTTTGAGGATTATTAAAAGTATTTCATAAACAAACTCAAAAGAAAGACTGTAAAAACTGATGCAAGTATCTTTAGTTTGTCGGTTTTAAAACTTGGCGAATTTCCGAAATATTTCGCTGTGAAAATGCCAATAAGGATTTTGGTCTATAAAATTTTGAGGCTCTTTAAATTGTGATTGTTTTTAGGTCAAAAAAGTCTTTTAGAACCACTTGAGAATTTCACAGCCATGTTTACTGACCTCTTGTTTGCCCTACCTTTGAGAAAAGCGGCTATTTTGCAATCAAAACACTCACCTGTCTATTTATACTATTACAATTACAAAAGTCAGATTTCAGTGTTTGATTTGATTCGAGCTGTTCAAGTTGGATCTCCACTTCCGCCGGAATTACAAATTGCATCATCTTTTGTATCAAGATTTCTAAGGCGAAATGTTCTAAGGAGAAATGTAACACATTATGGGGGTATGTTTACCTAAATTTGCGTTTAATTATTACCTTTTGTTAGAAAATGGTCCAATTTAGAATTTTAAAAGGATTTATAATCTATCTAACTTGCCTTTAATCTCCGAGCATTCAGTGATCCAGATCCAGAAATTTATTAAAAAATCAAAATTTCGATCTTCAAACTTTATATTATTCTAAATGAAAAATGCTGCCTTAATTCAGCTAAGAAATGTCCAAATATGGTCTCAATTATCACTCAATAAGTCAAATTGATTCCAAAACCTTGGCTTTAACTAACTTAATTTCAACTTCAGGTATATTTGAATGAGGGTAGAATGTAGAATAAGCATTACCTTTAAGGCCTGGTCTGAAATCAAATTACAAACTCGAGTTTTGGTATATGAATTAGGTCCTGAAAAACTAAATATAGGATCTGAATTTTTAAGTACCTCCCTAGTTAGTATTATTTAATTGAGGAAAATGCTTAGTTTTTTCCTAGCTAATCGTAAGTTAAATTAGCAGAACAAACCACATCCTACACTCTCATTTAAGGACAAATAGGCTGATTTAATTAAAGGTTATTTTAATTGAATTTTTTTTTTTAAATTAGCATGTCACGGAGATGAGTTAAGTCTACAATTCAATACAAACCCCTTCAGTTTAGTTACACCTTACTCGTCCGACTTCAAAATGTCTCAAGAACTCATCAAAACATGGACACAATTTGCCTACGATGAGTAAGTAGATTTTTTTTGGCTTTAATACAGAAACTGCCTATTTTCTAACTACCTATAATATGTAAATATAATATTCCTTAGGACTCAAATGACATTTGATGGAAAGGCAGTTGAGAAATTGCAATACTCTCCAAATGGATCTCCAAAATATTTCAATTTTAATTTACCTACCAATGGAATGATTAACGAAGACTTCACTCAAAGGATTCAATTTTGGGAAGAAATCAATCCAGAATACATTAATAATAATTTTTTTCTCATATACTTTCAAGGCCATAAATATATTAAATAACACTGATATACTCAATCAAAATACAAAATAAAATATTCTTATAAAAATTCTAATAAAAATCAATAAAGTTTTTCTAATTAGGTATATGTATAGCCTACTAGCTATTTCCATATTTTGAATAAAAAAACGAGCATGAACGAGAATTTATAAAATAGAACTTATTTCCATTCCAAATTTTGGAATGGAGTTCTTTTGGAATCGAATCCAAAAGAACTTATCCAAGTTTTATCGAGAGAATTAAATAAAATTTTATGATTCTAATTTTTTATGAGAAACGATATAATTTTTATAAAAATTTATTTTATGCCTAACCTACATAGCAATTATATATAAACCAGTCTTGAAACAATCTTATTTCTTTCGAGTTTTAATATTTTACAAGCATATTATTATTTAGCTTAAATACAATACTTGGTATTTAGTCATAACTTATTTTGGTACTTTTAGTCTCTTTTAGTATACCTAACTACCCTAAAATATAACAAAAAAAGTATAAAAAGTAAAGGCATTTGTCTCAAGTTTTAACTTATCTATAATAATAACTAATTTCTAATTAAGGTATTGCATTAAATTAACTTAAATAGATAGGTAATATAGTATGAACAAATACTTTAAGAAATACTTAAATTACTAATACGAGGCTTTTATAGTCCGAAAAAAATTTACTGTAGGTTATGTTAATAGTATTTCTATTACCTATTAAAATTTCTATATTCTTCCCTTTCTATATTATTAAAATACTGAAAAAATTGAACTTTATGTTACTACTTACGCAACAAAATTATTGTAGACTCGCCTATTTGGATGATATTTCTTCTTATGTAAAATCAGTGCAGAACGACTGGTAAAATTTAGATGACATGTTTCAACAGAACATATTAAATGAGTCGATTGAATATGACCTAAGAGAAATTATAATTATTAGACTTGGATATCATAATAATATTTAATCGTGTAAATCATATAGGTAGTAATAAAAATACCTGATAAAGATGGTCTCGAAAAAAATACTTTCTCGCAGAACTTGCACTATTTCAAAGACAGAAATAATTAGGTTTAATTAATATTTACATAAAAAAATATTTACATAAGTAAATAATAAAATAACAGACAATATCGCAGATATTTATTACCTGTAATCCAACATGAGCTTCTAAACGATGATTTTCCAGAGAGCTTTCTTTATTGAAAAATTTTCCACAAGGACAACGGTACTTTAAATATGTCAGTTCGGTTCGATGCATTGTATGGACATGAGTGCTTTTGTGATGCTGAAAATATTTAAAGAAATCTTATTAATCAAGTTAAAATGAAAGTAATTTAATGAAATTAATTGCCAACCTTCGTTTTAAATCTTCTAGGACAGTACCTATAAGAAAAAAGGAATTAGAAAAAAATATTTCAAAGTAAAGATATTCAAAATTAAACTTGGGCATTACTCGCATTTGTAATTCTGAACGGTTGAATGAATTTCTTGGTGCATTGATAAGTTGAGCTTTTTCGAAAATTTCATTCCACACACCTGGCAAGAAAAAGCCATCAAGCTCTCATCAACTGCTGTAGACACTGGAAGTCTATTAACTAGATTTGGAAAACGATTCATTTCTGATTTAATCCTCTTCATTTTAATTGCTGATGCAACAGCTGAAGTTATACTTCTTTTAATGGGACTTGGCTGAAATTGGATTTTTTGGTTTGCCATCATGATTTTATTTCGATTTATGTGAATTCTTGGTAGCATTTGTGTTTGTGATGACGTAGATGGACCAGGATTTGATTCATAATGTTGTTGTTGTTGTTGCTGCTGTCGATGATTATTATTTGACTGTTGTTGTTGTTGAAATGGCATTGTGATTGTATCAATATCGAATGAGAAGTCTGAATTAAGTAGAATATCTTCAGGTGTTTGTTCTTGTTCTTGTTCCTGAGATCTTGTATCTTTTATAATTTCAATATCGTCATCATCGTATATGACAGCACTACATACAAAAATAAAATACATTAAAATACATTTATTATGGTCTATTCATTTCATTGAGAACTCAGCACTTAAAAACAAACAATTTTAGGTAGAATTGAGATAATGCAGCTCGAGTTTCTCAAAACCGAATAACCCATTATATTTAAAATTAAAGTAGGTAATATTGTCTAAATAAAATTATAAAATTAGTTTTAGTGACAAAATTACCTATTTCTGTTTAAATTTAAATTTGAGATTGGCTTCAGTTTAGGTGGTGGTGGAGGAGCAGATCTTTTTTTCAAAGTATGAGTATTGTGCAGGATTTTTTTCGGTGGTGCTATTGGTAAATCGATCATCAAGGGATCCTGAGACATCTCGTCATTATCTCGATCATCAATTGGTTCTTCTAATTGACTCCAATTAGGTTCATTCGAAGTTTGACCACTACTGTTGTAATTGGAATCAGATTCTTGCTTGTCAATCGAACAATAAGATTCTATTCGGATAATACTTGTGTCACGATCTGCATTCATTTCTAATATAATATAGGGATAGAAAATTATCATTAGTTTAAAATTACATCTCATGTACATACAAAGATAACTACTTTAACTTTAACTAGAGTTATATGTTTAGGAAATAAAATTGTATAAAATTAAGAAACACAAACCCCATTGTGATTTTATCCAGGCTTTTAGTTGATTTAGCTCAGACTCGATCCTCTCCGTTATATTTGATATCATTTCCAGATCTTTAATTTTAGAGTCCATTTTTTGCAAATTTTAGTTAAATAAAACCTTAATTTTGATGAATTTTAATAAAATTGACTGACTTTTTGATTTTGATTTTGACAGCTTTACTTAAGCTTTTGTTTAGAAAATTTCTATACGCAAAATACTGCACTTCATTTTCATTACAATATAAATTTTTTGAAGGCACTAAAGAAATGCAATGGGGTTACTTTACCACCTATGCATGATTTAAGATATTTTAATTAAAAAACTAAAAACTAATTAGGCATAGGCAAGTAAGTACCAAAGTAAAGTAAGTAGCTACTTAAATTGACCTTAGAGATGGCAATTCGTGTATTCGGTATACACGAATATATCGATGATTAGTCGTGTATTTAACATTTTAAAAAGCTGTCAAAATTTTGAAAAAATGGTCAAAATTTTTCAAAAAATCGATTTTAACTTTAACTGTTTTAAGATTTCTAATAATAATTTTTTGCCAAAATAGTAA
The DNA here is from genome assembly GCA_034699045.1 of Nanhermannia cf. coronata Gr-Ori-00579. Classification (NCBI taxonomy): domain Eukaryota; kingdom Metazoa; phylum Arthropoda; class Arachnida; order Sarcoptiformes; family Nanhermanniidae; genus Nanhermannia; species Nanhermannia cf. coronata Gr-Ori-00579. Next base: position 2,395 of record JAQIXA010001993.1, on the reverse strand, counting down.
TTTTCAAAAATACGAAATAAACGAAAAATACACGAATACACGAATTCGAATTGACATCTCTAATTGACCTTTTAACCATTTACCTTGAACTTGATCTCTATAACCTAATATTTATACTATCATATCAAAGCTGGAATGGAAAGTAAATGGCATTTAGTAGGTAGTTTATATAATAAGATTATGTATAGAAAATCTTTAATAAAAAGACTAAATTATTATTACATAATTATGTAAGGTATTATTTATTAAATATTTTAAATAATCGATATACAAATTGAGAACTTTTAAGTAAAAATAGAGGAGTTCAGAATTTTTGAAAGTAAACAGATCTATTTTTTAAATCAGAAAAATACGATATAAAAGATGCTTAGGTTTAGGTATTTAGATATTTTAGGTATTTTAGATTACGTTAGGTATTTAGATATCATTGCCTTATCTTATTATCAGTTTATCAGATAGGTACTAACTGTACTGTATTAACTACAATAAATACTGCATAATAAATTATTTAATACCTACATTTAATGTAAAAATTCATTAATAGAAAACTGTAAATAACAAAATTTGTACCTATTTATTTGTTATGATTATGAGTTATGAATAATTACTTAATAGAATTAGAAATATAATTATGAAGTTTAGCTTGAAAATAATATACCAACCTATATGGATTCAGATTTTTGACTTGATAAACTTACAAACTCGTCTATGAATCAGTAGTCCATTTTTATTTTGAAACTGATTTAAACAGCCAGTACAGCATATGTGAGTATTTAGCAAATGTAACTAAAATTTTATTTCAAAAAAATTATTTAAAGATTAGTGATCACGATCACATTTCCAGTCATAACATAAGTAGGCTTTTTTATTAAGTTTATTTTATACTTACATAATGAGAATTCTTTTTGAAGAAGACCCTTGGACAAAGGTGACAGGGTAGCCCGATATGAGTCAAATTGAAGTGATTTTGTCGAGCATTTTCGGATCTGAAAGTTGCTTTGCATCCTAAATATGTACAAGGATATGGCAAATCTAAATATCAAAACCGATACAAAAAATTAATTTAGTAATTAGTATTAACTACTTGTATATAGTAGCTTCATAGGCATAGGATGTGTAATTATGTTTAAGAATCGAGAAAAATAAATATAGGTATAAAAGTAGTGTAAACTATATTTTTAAAATAACACTTATCTGTATTTACCAGTTTGTTCACATTCATGTTGAGTAGCCATATGAGTAGAAACCTTCATCAAATAAAGAAAAAATGTAAAAATATCAGATCTAACCTAATGTAGGAAAAAAATTCAATATTAATCTTTAAGCTTACACAATTTCTTGTCCTAAAAATTAAAAAAATACATAGGTAATTAGTTATGTTATACTTATATTTTCTATAATTAAAGTGCAGAATACAAACTTGAAGGTCTTTGAACAAAAGGCACATCCATAATTCCTCTGACTTGAATGAGTTTGTACATGTCTAAATTATTCAATTAAAAGAGAATTGTATACCTACACCTTTTAAATTACTTTCTTTCAATAAAAATTTACTTACTTCACAAGACGACAATTACTGACGAAAGATCGTTGACAAATATGGCAGGAGAAATTATTTTTATTTGGTGGTTTATTAAGTTTAATAGGCTTTGAGGTTGATGATGATGTCGAAGGAGAAACTTTTACTGGCCTAGTCCTAGTTATTCTAGTTGATGGATAAGCCGTTTGTACCATTTGATTAGGAAACACGTTAACTTGCATAGCATCAATATTATTGTCAGTGTTATGGTCTTGTTCTTCATATGAAAAGTCATCACCTAAAATGAACTCGTCTTGATCCTTTATTATTTCAAACCGTGGTTCTATTGGACGAATTGAACTTATTTCTTCTATTTCTTCTACTTCTTCTTCTTCATATTCAATGATTTCAATATCATCTTCATCTTCATCGTATAAAGCTGAATTGAGGCCAAATCTAAAGAAAATTATAATATGACAAAAATAAGTCCTTACTTTTTACATTATTGCCCTACATTAAGATTAAGATTAAGATACTCGAACCAAGGCTTCAATTTTACAAGTAAAATATAAAATTGATGCCCAAATTGAGTATCTTAAGAACTAAAACAGATAAAATAATACAGATGAAATTATTATCTATATATATAAATCTCTTTGTAACATTTGAGATAAGACCTATTATGGACCCCCCTAAGACCTTAGATGACCTCTGGTGGTAGTCTCAAATTCCCCCGTTCATGTCGGTCCGTCAGTCAGTCAGTCTGTCTGTCCGTAACGCATAGAATCCGAAACTATATGAGCTAGAGCTCCAATATTTTGCATGGTTATAGGTTGGGTCCCCGCGGAGAACATAGGCTATAGTATGGGTCAATGT
>JAQIXA010001992.1:0-20471 GCA_034699045.1 Nanhermannia cf. coronata Gr-Ori-00579 | reverse complement strand
AGTTAGCTACAAAAAAGCTTTCTATATTATATAGTGTAACTATATAAAGTCCAACTCATATAATAATAATAATAATATAGGTACTTACTAAAGTATCTAGATAGATACCTACTATTTAAATGTAACTTCTCTTTCTCAAATGATGCTTCTTCAAAAATCCGATCAATTTCCCAGAAGTCATAAGGATGACAACAGAAATAATATGAACTGTCTCTTTTAAAGTGAAGTTATTTACTTCATATCGATTCGATGATCATGGTATGGAGTATGTCTTGACTGATAATATGTAAAATGTAAGTATCCTATGTCAGTAAATCCTTATGTAATGTGATCCGTAGGCAAAATTATAAAGCTGATGTATATTCGCCGCTAGATTCCAATGAGATTTAACCTAAACAAAATTTCAAAAAAATCGCAAAAACTTTTGTTAATTTCCTAATTACTAATTATAATTTTGAGCAATTCATTAATGTCAGCTATCAGTAATTTAAAATTAATCTGTACTTATGAACAACTTTTACTTTCAGTTTATAGAATCAAAATTTCATCAGGTTTTTTGCAAAAAAGTTTTATTAGTGTCTGACAGTGATAGCGATATCTCAATTTTCAATCTGAAATCCTACTTTTAGTACATTTGTCATTTGATTACATCTAGGATTTCAAAATTAAAATTATAGATAAAAGAATACCAATATATGAAACTTGATTGATTTTTGCAATTTTTCAATCACAAATTGATATGCAAATTGATACTTTCATTAGATATTATAACACAAATTACTATGGTCCAAAATTTCATTTGAAATATGACAACATTTCTTGATCCAATTTCATTTTTTTTTTCTAGTAATTTTTGATAAATGTATGTAGTGCATTATCGTATCATTTTTGATCAATTAAACAACACATTTAACTACCCTAATCAATCATTAATTGTATAAATCGACTCAAAATCAAGAATATTCAATAGACTGAATCAAAATTTTCAAATTTTTGTCCAAATTTTGTAAAAATGGCCGAATATCAAGAAGCCAAATATCGTGCTTGCACTTTGATCCCAAGGTGTCGGACACCTGTTAGCCTCATCTCGAATTTGACCAACTTGTCACTTGGCTCCCTAAATGTCCATGCTCCCTGTGTATGCATATATACATGTAAAATTAGTTAATTTGTAATTAAATATCTTGTTTTTTTGTAGAAAAAAGATGTGTCGGATTTCTATTGTAACTCGGTTTGCAGGACCAAGTCAGCCTTCCATGTCCCAGATAGTCCCATATGTCGAGGTTAGAAAATAATTTAAATTATAATTACTTAAAATTGACTTTTAATCTCATCCCTCTTTTGGTTGAATTTAACCCTATATTTTTGGTCTGACTTTACCCTTAAATTTTTGAGTAAATTTTTGCATATTTGTTTTGCTCTAGGTAAAGGCTTTAATTTTTTTCCGGAAAGACTTTGCTCGAATTTCTGTGAATATTTCAAGTCACCATTTTCCCTACCAAAAACTCATCCCCCAAGATGGATGAAATATGAAGGACTTGTAAGTTCATATATTTATACTTTACTTCTTATTCTAGTTCAACTTTGAAAACTAGGTTTTGTCAACAAGCAATTCTATAATAATTTTGCATCAATTCTAGATTTCTCTAATAAGGGAATCTAATTTAATTTAGCTCGAACACCTTGAAAAATCTATTTAGTGTATATGAGTAAAATTAAAGGTCAAAATTTAGTTTTTAGAGTTGAACTATAATATGAATAGTATGCAATTTAACAGTTTTTTTTTTAACTTTTAGAGACTCTGTTTTCATTCATATTGGCAAGAACCCATCCCAGAATCACCAATTGAAACATATCGAGGTATTTTTTGTTAAAATTTTTATATCTATGTAATATCAGTATATTATAGATAAGTATTATGGATGACTATTCTTTAACATAAGAAACACTAATCCTAAATAAAAAAGATATATAGGTAGTTGAGAATTTTGAGCTTCGAGTTCGAGTTGATATCTGGAAAAAATTAAAATAGACCCTTTTCTTAAAGATGTTAACATATTTTTTGTTTTTAGTTCATAATTGCCATATCATATATTTTCCCGAGGATGACACGATCGAGGTGGTCGAACCATGGACATTTGACCCTGGATATGTCCAAGGAAAAATCATCAGAAGGCAGAAAATCCCACTACCTCAAATCTCTGATTGTTGCACGAAATTGAGAATTCCTGAAGATCATTATACACTCGATCATTTCCAGGTATCCCTTAAATTGGAGCACTTTTAATACCATTTTTAGCATTAAGTACTCCGTATACATATTTTAAACCTTATTAGGCATTCTTAATTTGTTTATACCATTTATTTATTGGTTTTGGTTAAATATTTTGTAAATACAAATTTCAGGTGGGTTGTGAAGTTCAGCTTTATGGGAAAATGTTTTACATTACTGGAGTAGACGACTCGACCCGGAACTTTTTAAACAGGTCTGGAGTCTCGGTTCCAGCCAACATGGAGGGCCCTATTGATTACGGTTTAACATTCAAATTACAGAAATTTTGATCAATTTGTGTTCTTAATTAATTTTTTTTGTATTTTAGCTTCTGAATGTCGTAAAGAGGTGAGACTTGATAATTTATATAATTATAAATTACGAGTACCTAAGTTTAATTTAATTCCTATTTTGATTGAATTTAATCCCTATAATATTAGGTAGTCTTACTTTACCTCTGTATGAAATTAACTCAAAATTTCCTAAAATAGGGATGATTTTAAACTTGAGTCAATTTATGTTATAAAAGTATCTATTTAGTTAACTCTTTTCTCCAGAATTTCCTTACACAATTCTACAAAGGGTCAGGAACTCGAGCTCGACCCAGTTTTGAACAAAAAAAGCTCAAAAAGTATCTCAACTTTTATCGAAAAGTTTTGTGCTTTGGAGCCTACTGGGATGATAGGTAAATTATTTCTTTATTGATTTATATTTTGACTAAAAAAATTTTATGGAAATTTTTTGTTTGATTGTGAACTAATTTTAGGTGTAATGTACCACCAAGTGCCTTAAGAAAATTTCACGTACTTTACCATCTTGAAGGTAAGTTTCAAATCAAAATAATCCTTATACTCTTGTAAAAACCATTCCAATTTAATCAATTCTAGATGGAACAGTAGAAGTTCGTGAAGATATTCCAGAAAATTCTGGTTTTGAACCTCGGTACAAAATTTTCCTACATCGAACTAAAGTCACGAAGGTAAATTACAAAATGTCACAAAATGAACTACTGATAGATATCTAATTTTTTGGGGATTTTTTTGACCAAACAAAAACCAATTTCAACTTTTAAAATGTCTCTTTTTCTCAAATAAAGTTATGTTTACCTACTATTTACTTGTAATATTGATAGTTCGCAGTTCGGGTACGTTTTTGAAATTTGCACAGTCTCTTTTTAGATTAACCAGTTGTTATTTGGAGCTAAAAAGGCTAATATGAGGTTTAAAAGCCGAATAGATCCTTCGTTATTCTTTATTTCATCTCAAGATATACCCAGATTTAAAAATTTCAAATCAAAATGACAAATTAGGCTGTTCGAATTTCAAAAAGTGCCTTAATCTCAATCGATCGGTAATGAAATGAAAGGATGTTAAAAATCCATTTTAAAGTCCCTTTTACAACTAAACTATCAAATAAAATGTATAATTTATACATTATAATTCTGCAGTATTGTAAACAACCGTACATCACCGAAATCGGGGATCGTGATCAAGATATAATCCTCAATGTGGACCGTTTGAAATCCAGTTTGTGTAACCGAAATTGCCTCACTTTTCTACCAGACCGATTAAATCCAGGTAACAAAAACCATTTCAATTTCATTTCAATAGCTCCAATTTAATCTTTTTCATATTTTGGTTGAATTTACTCCTATACTTTTGTACCCTGTATGAAATTAACCCAAAATTTTTAAAAATCCGAACATATAAAACCTATGTTTTTAAATTTTTTTAAATAATTTCACACAGGAGTAAAGTTAGACCAAAAATATAGGAGTAAATTCAACTCAAATATGGATGAGATTAAATTTAAGTCAATTTCAATTATAATAATCATATTATAACCCAAAAATATTGTTTGAATATTTTTTTTCTAGGTGACGATGATAACGAATATCTGTCAGAAAAGGATCTGGCGATCGGTGCCACAATAAATATCTTTGGTCGAGCTTTCATTCTCACCGACTGCGATTTATTTACCCAGCATTATTATCGCGATAATTTTAACATTTGTACTTTAAAAAATTTCAAATTGCAAAATTTCAAGGTCATCTAAGTCTAAATAAACAATAAATTTGTATGTTTTTGTTTAAATTTTAGCTGATTTTACACCATTGGTTTTGGACGAGCCTGAATGTTGTCTTCCTCAAATGGATCCTCCACCACATAGTGGTAGGTATTTTTGTTAAATATTTACCAAAATTTTGAAAATTTTTGCAAATTTTTTCAAAAATTTACTTGTATAGGAATCGGTAATGAAGAAGATACTTTTCTAAACTGGAATAAGCTACTCTTTCAAATGAAGACACCTCATAAATGTGGTCTTGTTTGTGGACCATTTGATTCAAAGTAAGTGAAATGATTACTCGAACTTTAATCTTTTTACAAATCCTTGAAAAGCTCAATTCAGAGTAGGTGCTCGTATTATAAGTTTTTATAGTCTAGTCCAATTTTCTTAAAATTTCAAACCTCTAGATTCATTTATTATTATGTACATGATACTGAAATCTTCAAAATTCGACTCAAATTCACTTATTCTTATTATGATGTCCAATTAGCTTTTATGACATAATATACATTATAGTGACTCTTTAAAGTAATTTTTAAATGAATTTTTGACCCTTTCAGAGACGTTTTGGGATTCGCAGCAAATTTGGTCGATTGTCAACATCGAGTGAATTCTGAGAGACGGTTTTGCATTCAATATCATATGCTGGACGGCACGGTAACCGTCATTGAAAGACCTCATCCAAACTCAGGTTCATTTACTTTAACATTTAACTATTTATATGAGTTGAGTTCTATAAACAAACCTAATTTTTAAAAAAAAAAGTACGGAGTATGCATCTACTTGGAAAAATGAAATTTTTTCTTGGGGGTTTTTAGGATTTCCAGCTGGTGTTTTTCTCCATCGATGTCGTGTCAAAAAAACGCAAACAGAACCAGAATTCATTGCAAATAATGGTGATCTTCCAGAGTACATTGGCCCTGACGACCTTTTTGTTGGCTCTATCCTTTACATAAATGGATTCAAATTTCAAATTTATGAAGCTAATGAAGCTACTCTGTCACTTATGGAGAAATATTTCGAATATGTAATAAATAAACCCATTAACTTACCAGAGATGGTTAGATAGAGATAGATCGTATTTATCAATTTAATTTTAAATTTTTGCCAGTTTCATCATTCAAATCTCCAAAAAGTGATGGAAAAAGTGAGAGAAGCTACAGGGCCAATGCCTACTGAACAACTTTTGGGAATGTTTGCACTTCATGATTCTTCAAAAGCTGGGGGTATGTTCAAATATTGCAAAAAAATTCCAAAAAGAGGTCTTAATATGAGGATTGAGATCAATCATTCGAGTTTTTGGGACTTTTAGATCTTTAGGTCAACTGAAATTTAAAATTCAAGCTGTTTCTTTTGAATTTTTCCAATATGTATAAAGAATAGTCATAAGATTCCTTATAAATATAAGCTTTTTGATTTTTTTGAAAAACAGCCATCTGTCTGGATATATTTCGCCAATTGCTACTCTGTCTAACTCAGAAGGGGCTCAGTGAACAAGAAATAATGACCCTGGAAAGGGCTTATCGGACTGAACCTTGTGAACCAGGCGTGGATTGGAACACTTTCCAGTAAATTCCTAAATAAACTTGAATTAGTTCAATATTTTAAAATTAAATTAATGATTTTGATAGGTCTGTGATTCAAACTGAATTACGAAAAAACCATTTCGACAAACCACTTATGGAACGGATGGAGTACACTTTTCGTCAACTGGACCCCTGCAGACTTGGTGTCATCGACCGGGAGAACCTCAGGTCGGTCCTGAAAGGTGCCAAAGTACCATTGGACAGGGATGTGCTCGATTTCTTAGTGGATAAGTGAGCTAAAAATTAAATTAATTATTAGAGTAATTGTAACTTTAATTGTAATTTTAATTGTAATTTTAATTTTTACAGATTTCCATCAGCTGACGATTGTAATCGGATTGATTACTGCTGTGTTTTGAAATATATGGATTGGGAACTAAATGCTGTAGCGACGGCCAAACCTCAAGCTCTTTGCGTAATTTATTCTAAAACATAATTTTCATGTTCATGATCTTGAAATCAATTTTTAATCTTAAAATTAACTGAATTTCAGTGTGTCATGGAATGGGTTCACCCTCGACGACCCCTGAAAATATTTTGTGTCAATTATCGTAAATTCCTGTTCGACCTTTGTCCCAATATGAAATGTGCTTTGCCATCAATTTGCTGTCCTCAAAATGATTGTTGTCCACCACCAGATTGTTGTCCACCAGAGTGCTGTGACGAGGGTCCATGCTCCGGTCCAGGTCCTGAACCATGTGACAATAATAATTGCTGTCAACTTCCAGATCCGGCTTGTTTTCCAACACTTCATTGCAATTACTTTGACGAAACTCAACTTTTGAGTTAATTAGTGATTAACAAGTCCATTATAATCCTAATTGTAAAATCTAAATTTTTAATTCTTTTGACTTCAATAAAGCTCACTGTAAGTCCCAATATTATTAGTATAATACGAGTATATACATTTTATAGTGGTATTCTTTTTCAATCTTCAATTTGAAAACCTAGTTTTCGCCCATTTTATTGCGTTACAAAACCAGGGTTTTCAATTAAGAATAGCTTTAACATAAACTAATAAAATTTGGATTTATAACATAAAAATTGCAAATAGTTTTAGTCGTATTTCTACTATGGAATGTACTAGATCAGTCAGATTTTTTAGGAAAAATTATCAAAATTTTACAAATTGAGCCATTTTTGAACCATTTTTAGCTTGGAAATAAAATGTCCTAATTTTCATTATATTTCAAAAAAATTTATGTCGTTCACAGTCCAAAAGAAGCCCAAATACTGAAATTTTTTGTCGAAAAATGGCACAACTAGATGCTATACAGGAGTACTTCATGCCAAATTTGGTTAAAATTGGTTCAATAATTTTCGAGTTGTCATCTTGACAAACTGGAACTAGACAGACAGACGGACAAAGTTGAATATCAAATGCTCGCTTCGCTCACAATAAAACATAACTATATATACCTCGTAATATGAGGTACATTCATTATAATATAATTGAGAAAATACCAACATTTCTTAATAAATATTCAAAAATGTACAAAAATCAAACTAACTGATACTATATTACAGTATTGTTCTGCCTATCTAACCTAGATTCGTACTTAAATTCAGAAAAATTATACTTAATTAGTTTAGCATCAAAGATAAGCTAGTAAAATGTTGCTTACAACAATGTTGCTTACAACTTCGGTCATATCGGACTTTCTGGCCTTTATATGAGGCTTAACATTTAATCGCCTGGAATACTTCTTTGCTTGTTAAAATTAACTTAATCAAATTGATAAAATTGATAAAATTGATAGTAATAAAAGCATAAGTAGTGATTCCAAACTTTGGAATCCAAAGTGTCACTACTATCATAGTGACCTAATCCTACTATGGAACATCTATGAAACCCTTATTTTATCCTGATAATTTCAAAATTGCTAAAAATTCCAAAAAAATTCCAAATTTTTTAGCTTTTTTGATATTTAAAATCGTATTTGTTGTGCATATTATAATAAATTGCGATTATCTTTGTACTAACAAGTCCATGGATATAGATATACCAATGGTCTTGGCACTAATTACTTTTTATTGAAAACTATACTAGGTAGTAGGTAGGTACAATAGTATTTAAAGTAACTTTCTTTATCACTAACACCTGCTTATGAATATTTTGTAGTATTTAAGACTATCAAATAAAACAGACACCTGTGCCTAAATGATTATTTTTTTTGTCCAAAGGCTCACCACATAATCTCAAAAGGTTTCAATAATTCGACTATTTTTCTAAATAGAAAATTACAGGTGTACATTATACCTAATACTAGTACTACGAGTAGTAGATTTGATTTTAGTATAAAAAGTATCGATTTACACCTGTCATAAATGCTTTTATTTAGCTCGTGACTATCTTTAGTTGTAGTCAATAAAACAAATGGTTTTTGAGGCAAAAAAAGTGAATTAATTTCAATAATTGATTGATTGATCAGGTCCAGGTCAGGTAAGGTAGATCTTGCATAAGTAATTGTAATTGTCAATAAAATAAAATGGAATAAAATGAAATACCTTTAAATGAAAAGACCTACCAAGTCGTGTCATTCGAATCACGAATTGTTTTAAAGAAAAAATTTTCAAGAAATCCACAGACGTCGAGAAAGGTAAAGGTAAACTGTACATAGGGGTTATAAAGTAGAACGAAATTTCTTCATAAAGTACCATGAATAAATCCTCAAAATGAATTTTAAGATTATTTTAAAAAAATTCTTAAAAACATTCAAAATTTAAGAACTTGAACGGGTATTCTATTATAGTCAAAATTTTGAGATCAAATACTTCTAATTGACATAAAGGCCTGAATTCAGGTAAATAGAATCATTAAAACTGACTAACCTTATGAAAATTTATCAATATTCTTACAGTTATATTGCTTTTAGTTATGAAATCTATCAAAAATTTGCAAAAATTCTTGAAAATTTCATCTATTCTGTTAAACTTTGAAAATTGGTGTACAAATTCAGTTCAGTTTAATAATAAAACTGTGCTTCTTTTAAGGTACCTTATTTTGATAATAAATGTTGTATCATAATTACCTATATTTAGAATAGAAACTTGATTTGTGAAATTTTTACAGATTTTCGAAAAACCTACTAGGTAATTCGCGTCTATAAAAATTCCTAATTGGGATTTAACAAATTATAGACTTTAATTTGATTTTGTATCTTATAAGCTACGGCTACAATCTATAGGTATATTTAATGTGATATTTGGAATGAAAAAAGTAGTAAAAAATGCCTTATATAGAGGTACAATTGTACATAAAGGATATTTATTTATACAGTGAACAAATGGAGATGTTCAAATAACGACTGCCATAAAAATTTTATGACTTTTTTTTTTGGATTTAGGATTTTCAGAGAGCCAAGTCTTCTGCTTGAGGCGAATTTTGGTCAAAATTCACTTTTCGATTCGATTTCAAGATTTTCAAGAGATTTCCTCTTTGCCTGCCGACAAGGAAATTATCGGTAGATTCGGCTATCGGTCAAAGGACCAAGTGTTTGTGTGGTCCCTTATATACTAACTTATAAATTTTATAAATTTTTATAAATTTTTATATTTTGTAATAGATATTTTAGATACCCTTAGACAATCGGATTGGTACATTGTAGGTACTCGTAGTTTCATTTCCTCAATCCTTCACTCTTGACTTGTATAATACTCAAACAATGACACAATACATTACTGATATAACCCTTAATTATCGGGTTTTAGAAGATGCAAACTTTACCAGATATAGATTCAGATATAGATATTTAAGTTTATCCCTATTTTGGTTGAATTTACCCCCATATTTTTGGTCTAACTTTAAAACAATTTTGGGTTAATTTCACACAGGGTTAAAGTTAGACCAAGAATATAGGGGATAAATTCTATCAAAATAGAGATGAGATTCAATCAAAACTATAAAAAATTTGAAAAATTTGATGATTTTTGCAAAAAAAGCAACCTAAGTTATGTTTTTTAAGTTCATTTTTTAAGTATTAATTTTTTTAAATGTTAAAATGTTTAAATACAGTATATACTTGGATTTTTTGTAGGTCATTTCTACATTTATTTACTTTCAAAATGGCCAATACTGTATAAAGTACATAGGTATGTAAATTTTCGTTAGTATATTGTAGGTACAATCGTACTTTGTTTTTTTAAGTCCTATAGTTTTTACGTGTTTACACAATCTCAATTTGTATATTGAAATTTTGTTAAGTGACCATAATAAGCCATTGAGATTTTAAAATCTCAAAATTCATAACATACAAATAGAAATGCTATTGAAAACCTTACAAATATTATTACTAGTACCGATACTATTAGTTGCTTTACAACTAACAGACTACTAATAGACCTAATTCTTAATTCTTGAGAAATTCCAGAAATTTTGTATTTTGAAGTTTCTAAAAGGTTATTATAAGAAATCTCGGTTAATTTCATACAGTGGTTGTAAAGTTTGACTAAAAACATAGGAATAAATTAACCAAAATAGAGATGAGATTAAATCAAAGCCTAAAAATAAGTACCCACCCTATAGATACTTTGGATATTCAAGATAAAATATGATCAAATACTTTGTAATTTAAGATATTTTGTTATTTTTTTTTGATCTAGATCAAGACAAGAGTTCTGTTTCAGAGAAAAGCTTGATTATTTCTCAATTTTTGATTTGAAACTCTAATTTTCATCCATTAGAAATTTAAGATTTCTAATCAAAATTTGAGATAAAAACACCATTGTATTGTAAGTGATATATCAAGGTACTAACTCGTTGATCTATTGAATTGAGAAATTCTGGTTTTTTTCATAGATTTGAATATTTCTTAAAAACAAGGCTAGGTACGTACCTTTTAGTAAGTCAAGTAAATCTCAATTTCAAATTAAATAACTATTCATGTCCTTTTGATTACATAATGAATTCTTGGATTTTTGATTTCAAATTGGCATTTGTGATCTATCTATCTAGAATCTATCTATGTTTATGATTGCATAATACAAGACTTAAACAGTCTTAGGATTGGTGTCATTTTATATGTATTTTTATAGTAATTTTTGAAAATAAAAACAGACAAACAAGGGCATGCATAGCAGCCCATATTCTGGATATTTTTTGAAACAAATTCTTGGTCTATCTTTCGGATTGGACAGGTGAGTTGAATTCTAGGGCGGAGTTTGTGGACAGGTACTATAGACCTTTTCTTTAAAACATTACAAAAATTCCCACAAAATATCTCATACTTAACTTATACATACATACACTTGAGAAGTTGGGATTAGTAAATCCCCCATATTATAAACCATGGTAAACCATGGATGTACAGTATGATCAGGTGGGAAAAAGGGTATAATTACAAGTACAAATCTACCCCATCAGAACTTGGTGTAGAAATTAGAAAATTTAAATCTCTCAAATGTGTAAGGTAGAGAAGTGCCCTTAAAATTTTAAAAATTCAGTTTCAATCTGAGATTTGCCTTCGAAATTTCTCACCTGGCTCTCACACACTTGGTTCAAAATCCCATGGTTTGGTTTACCATTGGTTTTTAGTTAGGTTTGGTCGTATGTGTTTGAAGAAAATAAATTGCACCAGCTCGCTAACATAATTACACACTTATTAACTCTAATTATCTAATCAAGTGTTAAGGGCCCTTTATCGTTAGACAAATAGAAATTGTAGTATCTAGTAAATATGCATAAAACATCGACCAACACCACTACCAGTGGTTCAGCTAAGAAGGGCAAGAAATCATCAAATCATCAAAATTCAAATAATTCAAATTTGAATTCACAAAGTTCAGCTCCTTCAGTAGAAAATGAAAATAATAATATTAAGTTGGAGTCGGGTAGGTCAGGCTCGGCTGGATATTGTTGTTCTGCATCACCTTATGAAAATAATTCTTATAGTGCTGGTGGTGGTGGAGGTGGTGGACTTTCACCTCTAACTATTATCCCAAATCCATCAAGCCAACATGAGTTGAATTCAAATTCTTACACTGATTTATATATCCATCATGGTGGACCAAATGTGACGAATAGTTGGCCAAGTTATGACCAGATTGATGGACAGAGTCATCACCTGAATCATACGATTAATCATGGCCTGTTGGAACATCAGCAGCAACAGCAGGCACTTTCCATTGGACTTAGTAATCACAGTATGTCAGGTAATTTTTTCTTAAATTTTTTGAAAAATTCAAAAAAAAAGTTAGATTTTTAGGATTTTATTTATAAGGAAATAACTATATCTACCTATAGCCTAATATGTATTTGGGCTTTTAATTTTTGAAAGATTAGACTAAGGTTAAGTAATTTTAGTTGTCAGTTGGCCTAGATGTTTAAAATTTTCAGAAAATGTTGATTAAAAGACCTTATACAAGTATGCACTTGTATAAACTTTTCTCAGAAATCTCATATTTGAAAATTCAAAAAAAAAATTTCAGATTCTTGAGATTTTGTAATTAGTAAGTAAATACCAATATTAGGGATTTTAGTTTTTGAAAGATTAGAGGTTAAGTTTAAGTACTTTCAGATGACCTAGAGTTTTGAAATTTTCAGAAGTATACATACTCTACTTATAAGTATGTATACTTATACACAGATCTTGTGAAAAGTATCTACAAATGAGCTCAAAGTATAAATTCTAAACAAGAGCTTAAGAGCCATTTCTTTATGGTAATTATCATATTCTTAAAGTGAAACTTGTCTATAGGAACCTTTTTTCTATATATAGTAAACTTATATACATATAGGTACATGTAGTATCATTCTAACAAGTAGATAGTGTAAAAGACAAGTGAGATAAATTTTTTCATAAAATAATTTTTTATGCACTCATCAATTTTGGAAAACGGTCTCAAAATAATGCCTGAAATATCTATATCTCATATCCAATTTTATATGAGGTTTTGCTGTACTAAACTTTTAGGGAAAGTTATTTTTGAGTTCTATTTTGAGAAGTCCAAAAATTTCAAAAAAGTTTGCAAATTTTGTAAAAATGGACAATCTCTAGGTGTAGATTTGATCCTTTTTAAAATCTTTCAATAGAATTTAGAATAGATCCTTGTAATGTAAAATTACATCAAAAAAATAGGAACGAAAGTTAGGAAAGTTTATAAAATTTATCTAAAAATATATTTAAAAGATTTACCTAAAAATCGACATTTTTAGGGACCGGAAGTGGATTAATCAACGTCGAAGATGACCATAATTTGTCTCCGATATCGTCACCATTCATGGGTTCAAGAGTGATGCTCGAAGATCGTGAACTTTGGGAAAAATTCCATGGACTTACAAATGAAATGATTGTCACAAAATCTGGCAGATAAGTTTTCATTTTGACTTGATTTAAATTCTAATTAAATATACCTACTTATAAAATTAACTAACTAAGATTATGCTAGTACTATGTGTAAAACAATTTCATTCATAAAATATAGAAAAATCTATATCATAATTAGCTATACAATTTGGTCTCGTGTCTCAAATTAGCATCTGAAATCTAAAAATTTTTGATCACGCCAACCCGATAATTTTTTTTTTCGAGACTCGAAATTCCTCAAGTGTTTGCGACAAAATACTGAATCCACCGAATAGAGCCCAAAGTCAGATAAAAGTGAATTTTTCTTTGAGGATATCACCTAACCCAATGACATAATACCATTAACTTAATAGCCTATAATAAGAATTATAATAATTAACTTGATTTTAATTAAAAAATTTTTTCGAGTACGAGGCAGTTTCCTGTAGTTCGGATTCGAGTTAGTGGACTTGTACCCAATGCAATGTATTCTGTACTTTTGGAATTTGTTCAGATTGACTCTCACAGGTTGGTTAATTATATTCATTATTTAATTATAATTAATACCCTTAAATACCCTTCAAAGTAAGAAATATCGATATTAACAATCGTATTAACAAAATTTTAGCAAAATTAGTCAAATTTATGACTATACTTGATAGATTTTTGAAATTTAAACTTGTAAAATCTGAAATATTCCAAGTTTCAACCCATAAGATAATTTTTGAGATTTATTGAATTCTCTTTACAAATTACAAAATTTTGATGTTATTTAAGTACCCTACCGATGTTATTTAAGTATTTAAGTACCCTACAGTAGATTCTCTATAAAATGAACATTTTATAACAGATATCTTTTTGCGAACTATTTTGGTCTTTAGAGTAGCTCTATATGTGAGCTTATGTAATTTTTATAATATAATTACCATTAGAGAAATTGTGTTTTTATAGATTAAAATATAAACTACCTATATCAAAATTTTTGCATTTTTAAGGCCCTTTTTCGATATATAGGGGGTTAGCTGTAAAAAAAGTAGGTACTTATACTCGTAATTCGACCAAAATCGAAAAAAGACGCAAATGAGCTTTCAGTTTTCAGTT
Source organism: Nanhermannia cf. coronata Gr-Ori-00579 (assembly GCA_034699045.1). Lineage (NCBI taxonomy): Eukaryota > Metazoa > Arthropoda > Arachnida > Sarcoptiformes > Nanhermanniidae > Nanhermannia > Nanhermannia cf. coronata Gr-Ori-00579. The sequence goes on along the minus strand of JAQIXA010001992.1, from coordinate 6,162 downwards.
TATATAAGGTTTAATATGGTAAAGGCCTGAAACTCGTCGATATCATTTTGCAAAAAAAGTTGACAATTTTTGAAAGTCTAAAATTTTCTTAAAATAAATTAGAGATTTACAAAATAAGTTAAAATTTTATCAAAATTTTGTCAAAAATGTGTATTTAAACTGAATATTTTAGATGGAAATATGTGAATGGTGAGTGGGTTCCAGGTGGCAAGGCGGAGGTGGCCCCAACCCAAGCCATTTATGTCCACCCGGATTCCCCAAATTTCGACCGACATTGGACCAAGGACATCATCTCCTTCCATAAAGTCAAACTGACGAACAAAACAAACGGAAATGGACAGGTGAGTCTTTACGATATTTTATTGGTCTATCTGGTACATGTTTAAAATTACAAAATCTATAAAGTTTAAGTTTAAAAGTATTTACGACCATTATACTGTCTGATACTGATAGGTAATTACAAGAATTATAGAAAATTTGATTTGATTTAAATTGTTTATTTGACCCTCGGAAAAAACTTGAATGATTAGAATTAGATAGAAGAATATTATTATGATTATTTTATGGCTTAATTAGTCTCGATTCTTTTGATTTTTTTTTGTACAAAATGTAAAATGATACAATCAGGTTTAAACCTCAAATTAACCCTTAGAACTTGATATGTAGTAAAATAAAAAGTTGTTCTCGAATTATTCTACCCTAATTACTAATAAACTTGTCTGGAACTCTGCTGGAACTTTAATTTCTTAACTTACAAATATAATAGTTACCCTACTATTGAATTTCCCTAAAAGAACCTGATAATCTGGCTAAAATCTTGAAATTCATTTCTTAATCTATAAGTACAGTCGCTATACTATATCTATAATATAAGGTAATACTATCTATTACATTAAAATATTTGCAAAGGATTTTCCTAGTCTTTCAATTTTTTCTAGAAATTGTGATAGAAAAAAATTCTCAAAAAGAACAAATGCAGTATTCTTATCTAAAATTTCAATTTTTAAATTCTAATGGTTCGAAAACTAACAAACAGAATCGATAGGTCAAAAAATTCAATTTTTTATCTGAAAACGAGGTTTGCTTTCTAGTTTCAGTTCAGAATTTTTCCAAATTTCAAAAACTATGATGCTTTAGATACGAGTTGTTTTACCTAAGTTGTTTTAAATGGTATTATATGGTTTTTAAATACACTTCATAATAGGTAAACTAAGTTATTTTAAATTAACAATTTATCAAATTCAAATTTCTGTTATCAAATTGATGGTTTTTTCTCATTTTTATACTGTAGGATAAATTTGATGGTTTTTTTAAAATATTTTTTGCAGATAATGCTGCATTCTCTGCATAAATACGAGCCTCGTGTGCACATTGTCCGAGTGGGTACTGAGCCTCCAGTCAGTCCAGAATTACTTTTGAGAAATTCTAGCACTTACAATCGATGTACGACACACACTTTGCCACAAACTCAATTCATTGCAGTCACAGCCTATCAGAATGAAGAGGTAAAATAAAAAAAGTTACAAAAAGTTAGAAATAGGGTACATTGGCACTTTTTTAATAAAAAAAACAGGGTTCGTAATTTCTATTTGATAGTATAAACCAGAAAATATGCCAAATTTTTTGAGCAAAAAATGAGATATACTCGCACAAGCTTTCTCAGAGGAAATAGAATTTTTGCAAAATTTTTTAGTCTAAAGATTAGACAAAGGTGTACTCTTGATATTTGGTTAATAGTACAATCAATATATCCTGATTTTGATAAAAAAAAAGTAACTCAAATTATCAAATTTTAAACCTTTTTTTCTGTTAAAAAAGGCCAAAAAAATGGTAATTTCCAGTGTTCATTTTGTCATTTGATTCAGTGGTAGATACTATAAATGGTGTTTTTATCTCGAATTTCAATTTTGAAATCTTAGTTTTCCTAATGCCTATATCAAAAAGACAAAAATCAGTTTAGAAAATTGACCAGTAGCAATAAGTATTAAATGAAATTTTGAAGTTTCTTTTGAAATATATATTCAAAATGATCAAAAATGCTTTATTTGCTATAAACTTCTAAGTAGTAAGTTTCAGTTTTGAAATCCTAGATTACGTAATATAATCAAATAGACAAAAATCAATTTTGAAAAATACTAGTAGGTTAAGAAAGTCCTGTCAAAGATTTAAAAAAAAATTATTCAAAATGTTCAAAAATGCTATAAAATTGGCTATAAAACCTAATAGGTAAGATTTGAAATTTCTAAAATCCTTTATTGACTCGAAATTTCAACATTTTTTGAGTAATTTATTTACACAATTTTTTAAGTAAATTGTCTCTAAAACTTGTTGGTACTTTAACTTATATGATGGTTAGAACTTAAATGAAGTTCTCTGTCCAAACTAAAGTTCAAAAATAGTAATTAAATTTCAAGTAAAAGGAAGTAGAAATAGTAAAAAAAAAATATAGCTTATGAATACTTGAGGTAAAACAATCGTAAAAAAACTGAAACAAATATTAGTCTTTTAATCGTAAAAAAAAGATACCTACTTTTTTCCAACTTGATTTTTTCAAGCCGCCGTTTTGGTTCCCCTTGAGAAGCTTCCTGATTTAAATAAATATTGGCCAACTTTTTATAGCATTTATAAATACTTGGGTACAATTAGTTAGTTTTGTGTCTATTATAGGTATTTATGTTGTAGTTTATAAAAATAAAGAAATTTTGGTATGTAAATAATTTTATGAAAAATCTTGACTGTTTTTTTTCTTGTAGGTGACGGCTCTTAAAATTCGTTACAATCCATTTGCGAAAGCATTTTTGGACGCAAAAGAAAGACCTGATTCACATCGAGAGATTTTTTATGCTTCACATCAATGTAAGTATTATACCTATCTACTTTTTGGGCAAGCGAAGTGAGCACTTACTATTCAAATTTGCTTATATTTTCTGCTTGTACTTTTTACTTGTACTAAAATTTCTTACCTATAAATCAATCTTTTAGCTATTTTGAATTTCTAGTCAGTTTTTATAAATTTGCAATGAATTTTTGATACTATCTAAAATTGAAATAAATTGAACTTTGGAAAATTTTTGAAAGATTTTTGCTCGGGAACAAAAGTATATTCTCTATAAAGTTATTGTTAGTTTGATTGTTTTTAAGTTTATTACAAATTGATAGATTTTCTAGATCTCTTTTTCATGGTTGTTTTGAGCATTAATTACAATTACTATTTCTCATTTTACAGATACACCATGGTATATCCATCCATCAAGTCCGTATTATTCGGCGGCCGCCAGTTCTACCCTTCGAAACCCACCGGCTATTCAAAGACCAGCCCCAATCACAGCCCCTTATGGAACTACAGCTGTGTCCACAAAACGAGCCAGAACTTCAGAACCAGGTAAAATAAACCATTTTTATTTCCAAAAATTTTGAAATTTTCATTGAATCAAATTAGGATTGATCCTAAAAGTAAAATAAATCACAATAAGTATCAATTTTATTGATAAATTTAGTTCTGAAAAACCGAAATTTACAAATATTTCTGTAGGATTTGGCAAAATCATACCTATAATATTAGTATTAGGTTCTAGAATCGTGTGTATCCGGTTCTAGAACCGGTTATTGAGCGGGTAATATTGTTATCTGGGGTCAGAATCCGGTTCTAGAATCTCTAACTAGGATAGAAATTTGAAAATCAAGATTATGATTTTAATATTCAAAATGTAGGCCCCTACTGATCGTAAGTACTTTTAAAGTTTAAAGACCTTTTAGAAGTTAATTGAACATGTAGTTAATTACAATAGGTAAAAATCAAAGGGTACCTACCCTTGAAGATTGAAGGGCTCACCCACAGGATAATTGCAAAGTAATTTGGCCATAAGTGAGTTTAAAAAAGTCGTAAAAATTCGCAGCTCGTGGCCAAAAAAAGTCGGCTTTGCTAATATTAAGGTACCATATTAGGTGTACCTATATAGTTGGTATTAGTAAGTATCTATATAGGTAATATTATTGAATTTGAAATTCTCAAACTTGACCAAAGTTGGGCAAAAAAAATTTACAACTTATTTTGTAGGGGGGTTTGCGAGTAAGAAAAGAACATGAATTAAATGAGTTTTACGAGCCATAATCTTCACGCTTTGAGTGTCAATGTAAATACCAGCTTTTTTTTTCTTCTATTTATTTTCTCAGATTGGCGATATTTATTCTGGTCAATTGACCGGATTTATTGGACTGGTTTTTTTTGCACAATTTTGTAGACTTATACCTAAAGAAAAAACTTATTTTATCGAAAAAAAGTGAGACAAAAAACTTGAATTTAAAATTTGTAGAAGGTACTACCTACTTACTAATTAGACAGTCAGGCAGTTGAAATATTCATATTTTTAGCTTCAGAAAATCTGAAATTTGAAGATTTTTTTTTGTAATATATAGTTTTACAAGCTCATGTACCCCTGTACTTGTATATTAGGTGACATATTTCAAAAGATTCTTATTTATCAGTAGATGTAAATTTCACAGATTTCTCGAAATCCCAAATTTTGTATCTAACCATTAGACTAAATTACATAGGTAGCTACTTTATTATGGTTTTTCACTAATTTTTATCCGGTTCAAAAAGATTTATTAATCTTAAAGTCAAAATCAAAATGCCTAAATGTTTTAATTAAGAACACAATAATCTAAATTTTTTGTCAATTTCACAAGTTCTCGAAATACCACAATTTTTTGTCAAGTTTTGAATCTTGGTATATCTATTGATTATAGGATATCTTTCCCACTACAGTGCAGATATACATGTCACAAATCAAGGTCCAGGGATATAAGACATGTTACTCTGTAAATTTAACATAGTTTCAGTTCTGAAATCCTGAAATTTTAATCAAATTACAGTGATTCATTCAAATAAAGTCTTAGTTGGGCAATATGCTCCATCTCTATTTACCTGTATAAATTCAAACCTCTAGGCTAATTTTGTGAATTATACAGGCTTCTAAAAATGAATCTCGAAATTTTGAAACTTTTTGACTATATAGATATAGGATTAATAGGATCATTTTGAACCGGATAAAATTTTGTAAAAGCCATAGTATAATGTAATCTAGTATAATGCAGGTACATACTTATAATAGGTTCAGAATGTATAGTGAGAATTTTTATTTGAGTTTGGTTTTGGATTTTATTGTTGATGTTTTATGAGGACCATCGAAGTCGAAAGCCCAAAAGCAAAAAAAAAATTTGTAGAAAAAGCCAGGACAAGTGCCTTAAACTTAACCATTAGACAATTCGAGAGATAATAATAAGTACATACCATAGATAGGTACTACATAGTACCTACTATAAAATATACAAACCTACATAATATGTACTAGTAAATACAAAATACACGAGAGAAATGAACTTCAAAGACAAAAAAGCCGACAAAGAAAGAAAGAAAGGTGTATTTTTTCCTCAAATTAAACTCGAAATCTAAACTTTTAGCTTTTTTTTACATCTTAAATGCCCATTATGTCTAGATATGGAAGATTATAATAATGATATCAAACAATCCTCGAAAGCTCAACATTTTATCAAAAAAATTGCCAAAATTTTTCTCAAAAATCTCCCTTTTAAATGTTTAAAAACGCTGGAATTTTGTCCAGGTATCCAATTTTTAGGCTTTTAGACTAATACAGGTAGTAGATCAAACAAAATATCGAAATTTTTTTGCAAAATTTTTTTGCATTACCTGTATGTATTTTATAGAATATGGTTTTTCGATCTCTTTGATCGAGATTTACTACTCAAAAAATGCACTTTTTTGACAAAATTTGTCTTTTAAAAAGTACTAATACATTAATATGTTCTACGATATAAGAACTACTAAAATTTGTAACTAAATCTAACAGGCAGGTAATGTACATATGCACTTGTAGAAAGATAAAGATTTGAAAATTATGGGTTTTTTTACAAAAAGTGTTACAAAATTTTAAATGCGAGCTAAACTGGGTATAAAAAAGTGTTTTTAAGGGCGGTTTTATGTCTGACCGAATTAAAGACTATAAAAAAAGATCTTTTTAGAACTATTTCCATTTGAGGATCTGTTTTAAGAATTTCTCATAAGCAAAGTTGGGATTTTTATTCTTTGATGGTTTTTAACTATCGTAGTTAGAGACCCGAAACACTGCTACAAATCCGTTT
>JAQIXA010001991.1:0-20471 GCA_034699045.1 Nanhermannia cf. coronata Gr-Ori-00579 | reverse complement strand
AAGTGATACAGGGGTCAAAAAGAGTGTCGATTTGGGGGTCAAAAAGAGCCAAAAAGGAGGACAGTTTAAATCGGAGCAGTTTTTAAAACAATCTAATCAAGTCTTTTTTTTTGTAGGTACTTTTAAAAGTTTACAAAAACTTGACCAACTTACTTTGGCTTACTTTTGACTTAAAAGTATTAAAATGTCAAATTCTTCAAAATACAGATATTTGTAAAAAGTTTAAAAAATGATGCCATTAAATTGAAATTGACCAAAAGATATGAATAATTTCCCCTTTTGGGATCAAAAACGGTGACTTTTTGTTAAACTCTTGGTCATAAAATATTACTACAAGAATACAGAATAGGAAAATTTTTAAGCAAATAAGTAAAGTTCATATGGGTAGTTTATTTATTTATTACACAAACTACGGATACTTTTTGTAACTGATATTTAAAGCCAAACTCATAAGTTTTTGAGCAAGGTTAGTCATTGTCATCTATGTATGTATAATATACGTATGCATCTAAAGATAGGTATGTCTTTTTTTATTTTATTTTATTTTTTTTTATATCTTTTTACCCTCAAAAAGTCAAAGTCAAAGTACCTTTATTATACAATTTATATTAGGCAGAATGTGCATTTCTTTTGTTGTACAGTATATTGCCCAATTAAAGATTTGATGATATAACGGGGATATAACTAAAATCTTATATAAGTATCTTATAAAGTACTCTTACAATTCTACACAAAATGATATAGTATAATAATGTCAAGGAATGGATTAGAGAATAAACATTTATTTACTTTATACTTTAGATATACTCTGAATGTCACAGTTAAGTCAAATAAAATAAACCTACTCATTTAATCAAAAAAAAATCTTTTGAAACCATTGTTCTACTGCTACTAATCCTAAGTATGCTTGTACTAAAACTTGTGTCATAAAAATCCACCCATATTTCTAAAATAAATATTTGCAGTATACTACACTATCTAGTCCAGTGCATTACACACATGTCAAATATTTATTTCTTGGTCAAATAGGGCAAAATAATAAAAAAAGAGCAATTCAGCTCTTTCTAAACAAATTAAGGTCGCATAGTCCAATTTTTTTTTAGAAAATTTCAGATCTCTAGGTCAAAACATACTATCTAGTTTTAAAAAAATCATATTTTATGTGTTTTCCGAAATTATGCAAGTATGTAATGTAAGTTGAAACATTTTAAGAAAAGCCATAAGACCCCTTGTACAACTACACATGAGAATGTCATTAATTTTTATAAGCCATATCTTTTAGCTTCAAAATAAATCCAATTTTTTTACAAAAGCAAGCTAAATATTTATTTTATTACTAAATACATAACATAAGAGTAGGAGATATAACTATTAGCTAAAGGACACAGTACAGCCCCTATCGAACCCAACTATTACGAGTTGGGTACTACAGATATAGTATAATATCTCTAGTAGGTATTGTATTTTATTGAATGACATTTCTTTCAAGAATTTACACTTAAATAGAATGATTCAAAAAAATACACTAAAGAAGGACACATTCAAAATGTAGAAAAAAGAAACGGAAATACATTGAATTATAGAGAATTGACCGATTTTTTTTAGCAAAGTACTTTTTTTTTTGAATTCGAAAGAAATTGTGGGCGACTCGACTTTTATTTTTATACCAGATGTGTATTTTTTTTCTTAGAAAAAAATTATGATATAAAATGTCTGCATTATATTCTGCATAATAAGCTGAAGGTACGATTCCTCAAGTTCATTTTTATAGTTATCAAGAAAATAGTTTTTATAAAAATGACTGAAATCAAGAAATTATAAATCGTCTCGATAAACTGGACGATTTCAATTTGTCATAACTGTATAAAGGTTCAAAGTTTCAAGAATTTTTTTTTATAAATGTGCAAATCGATTATAGACTTGTCATTTTAAATGCTTACAAGCTTATCTTTAATGATTTATAGTATCTTATATACCTAGTCAGGATGTTCAGTATTCTAACCTAAATTGCACAAAATAAATATAAAAAAAATTTCTTTTGCAAATTACTGCAAGATTGGTGATAAGTACAGATACAGAATATGTAGTAGTATCTGTAGTAGGCTAGACGTGATGAATAAAATTAAGTACTTGTATCTGTATTTATGATTTGAACGGTACATTCTTAAAGCCTTAGCTAAATGCTATAAGAAATTTTTTTTGCTCACAATCAGATGTTAACTAAATTACTCTAGTACTTATGGTTAGACTTGGAAAAAAATTGTGATCTTGTACAAAGTACAAGATCACAGCTCATAAACGATAAGATAGCAATTGAAATCCAATTTTTTCGACAAGATTTTAACCGTTTTAATATTACTTGTATCAATCAAGCAGTCAGTTGTAGAGCCAGATATCTCTATAAGGTCAAAATACATATATCTGATATATTTCAATCAAAAAAAAATTCTTTTAAATCTAAATAAGAGTATTAGATCTACATAAGTAAATGCAAAATTGTCATAAAAATTGAAATTTCGGAATATTTAGTCTGTACTTTTAGAAACTTTTAAGTCTAGGAATTATTATGAATCGGTTTTTGAGACGAATGATTTTGCAAATTTTTGCCTAAAATTTTCTAAACATTTTTGATTTTAGTTGGGAAAAATTAGCAGAAATCAAACCTGTTTATATATTTATATTTTTGCTCTTTTTTGCTGATGATTTAGCTACTGTATTTCAGCTTTTTATTATTCGGTACCTTATACAGAGGTATACTTGTAACCTGTAGGTATTATAATTACTTCATTTCATTAGTTAATAGGTAAGACTAAAGGAAAAGACAGGTATGATAGTTTTGTACATGAATATTAATCCTCGTGTGAAAGACAATAATTTAATAATTAACTTTTATGCTGTAACATGTCTTAAAATTTAAATCTACCTAAATGTTTTTTACCTATCTCAAATACATAATATGTATTAAATGCGTGTAATACATAGGTACTAGTAAATGTATTATCATATGATTTCGTTAAATTTCGTATCACATGGCTTATGTAATATGTAACTGTAATGGAGATGTATAATTTCTCGAAAATGGTCTCATTTAACACTTATAAATGTATAATAGCAGACTTAAAATCCATTTATTCAATTTAAAAATTTTTATCAGATACTGATAGTTCTACTTATAAGAGTAGTAGGTATAGTATACTTATGTACATTTGAGAATTAGACTCATTTAATTTAATGTTTTCTCGAGTAGGCGATTGGATTTGCCATAAATTTTTATTTCTCTTGGGACGACTGGCTGGTGACTTGACTTGACTTGAGACTTTTATTTATAATGGCTTACATAAGCATACTACCATAGCTAAAGTTAAAATAAGCACTTGACAATGAAAAGTTGAAAATCGATCAAATACTTAAGTAGGTACTGTACACTATACTAGTATATACTGTACTGTACTAGTTGGTATAACTTATAGGTAGTACATACAAGATTTGCAGACTAGATTTCTTCAAAAAAAAACTTCCTTAAACTAGAATTCTAGACTATATTTGGTCAAAAAAGTACAGTTTCTAATGGATCAACTAAATGTACCAAAAAATCAATACACAATTTACTACCTTAGGTATTCATACTTGAACTTGTTCTTATCTTTACTTATAATATGTACTACTGTATTAGGTAGCAAAAAATTTACGAAACTAATTCGGTTCCAAGTTCATACTTAACCTTGCCCTTAAACTGACTTGAATTATAGCATGTGCGATAAGTATAAAATATACCTAGTATGTGCCTACCTAATTTTTGCCGAGTTTTTAAATTCAAATATTTAAAAATTTTAAGCAAAATTTGCGATTTTAAAAACTTGCAAACTTGCAAACTTGAATCTTATATTTTAGGTTAGGATGTACGACTTTAAATTTTTGAAGATATTTGCAGAAAGCAAAGGATATCTTCCGGTTATAATATAATGGACTTTCTGGCCTTTATATGAGGTTTAACTTTAACATTCAAAGGCCTGAGAGCTGAATTGATTTTTTAATGGTTTTTCGTTTAAAAAAATTCTTAAATAAAAAACCAACTCTGAGTATAGGTTATATGACTGGAAATAGTTGAGGAAAGGCCAAGTTCAATCGAATTTAGATTGACTGTTAGATAGTACAAGTATTTGCCAATACATATTGCTAAATACATCATTACCATATTTGAACTACCTAATACTATTACTATACTATACTATTGGTATAAGGGTTTAACCTAACCTAGAATTTAGAATTGGCTGAGTGAATTGCATAAAATGAATTTAAGTAAGTGCTTTCACATCCTCATCTCATAACTCAAAATCTCGAAAATCGATTCAGATTCGCAAACACCATAATCATATAGTCATATAGTTAGTCAAGGTCTCTAAACCATGGATATTTTGAAAGCCATTCAGAATTCTGAATTTTCTTTTCAGTCTCAGAAATATATTTTTTTACTTTGGGCTATAATTTATTTCCCATCAGTTTTACATTCAAATTCAAATTCCACCAAAGATCCGAATCGTAAAAGTTGAGAAGAAAAAATGAAACAAAAAACTTATAACTCGTACCTATATGATTATGTATAAAATGATATAAACTGAAATCTCTTTATAGAGTACCATTAAAACCTTAAGGTACTGATGCATCAGGCATCAGTTATAATTTAAGAAAAAATCCTGGTTTTTAAAGACTTTTTACAAACCATATGAGAAAAGACAAATTTTTTTAGGTGACTCTGAGGTCAAATATTTATCAAAAGAGTCCTAATGTTTGATAGGGTGCTTTATATGTTATTTCAGCTCGAAAAACTGGATTTAAAAAGAAATTCGGCTCTGTTTCGTTGTATGAAAGGGTCTCGGGAAGATTCGGGAAACCGCAGTGCAATTTTTGACCATGTCTTTTGCAACATGGGTAAGTATGGTAAGTCTAGTAGTAGTAGTACTGCTTATAAGGACTATTTGGTACTCACTATAAGGGCAAATGTGCAATGAAAATGTTATACTTGATACGTCAGACTTTGAGCCCTTCCCACCAATATTCAAGGTCTACAGTCTACATAGTGCAAAAAAAATCCCTTTTATTTCATTTTATTTTACTTTATCAGTTTAACTACTAATACTAGTAGTAGTTATTTAGTATCAGTATCAGTATTAGTATAAATAGCTAGCTTAAAATCTAATACAATTTGATACACTACACCCTTTTCGATCTCTCTCTCAAAAAAGTTTCAAACTTTGTTATTTTTCGCCCTCAAAGCTAAACTAAACTAGTACTATCTGTAGTAGTATAGTTACTCGAGGACAGGCTCAAAAAGTATATCTAATTATCTCAATTTGAGCTATCATCATCAAAACATTTCAATTTCAAACCCAAAAGTCTTTAAATTTTCCATTTAATATACCTAGTATATAGTACTTATACGAGTATATCTAGTTAAAATTTAACTTGGTTAAAATAAAATATTTACGAAACTTTTTGCAAAACTACAGTACCTACTATTATACTCAATTTTCTAAATTTAGTCCTATCTTAATAAATACATACTTAATTGTACCATACTGATACTTACTACTATAATGGTAGGTAATAAAAGCCCTTCGAATCATTATCATCATCTTGGTAAATAACTTGGTCAAATTAGATCTGGGATTTTATTTTCATGCTCCAATTTCATCAAATTCAAAAGCTAATTCTACCTACATTATGCCTACATATATATGGATACAGATACAACAGATACTAGTATCTATAGTCAGAATACTTACTGAACTTGTAAATATACCTGAGATTACGAAAATTTGAAGAAAAATTACAAGGCCAATTTACTTAAAAATATAATTAAATGATTCAAAACACTTCAAATCTCGAAAAATTAAGATCTAAATCTTACCTAAATATTGTAAAAACAAGCCTGCCCTACTGAAAAATTTGACTTTTTTCGAGTTGAATTTACGATATTTTGCCAAAACTTTTATTTCTCAAAGTATTTTACAAAATTATTTTGATTATTAGCTAAACTTATAAGTATTTATTTGCACTGAAGTTGTGTGCTTTCAATCTATCTATAAGTAGAGTAACTCAATATTTGAAAGAACTTTTAAATTTAATTTAATTTCCCAATGGCCTTAGAAGATAAAATAAGCTTTATTTTATACGAATAAAGTACCTACTAGTAAGTAAAAGTACTAGTAGCATTAGTATTAGTAGTAGTGTATTAAGTCCTAGTATATATTGCCTTTATACTGCAGTTTGTGTGTGCAAAATACTTGTAAAATAAAATAAAATAATAGTAATAGAATTCCTTTGAGGACTCGAACAATTCTGATTGTTTTCTCCAGCCATGTCTGATTCTGCCTGGGCAAATGCAATAAAGAGATTGGATTTCTACTACACTACTAAAGCATAATAAATACTGCTACAAACTACAAACCAAACCAGTTGTACAATATTATTATTATTATTATTTAGCTGAAAGCATTAAAGGCTCTTATTCAGCAAAAAAACTTCACCCAAAATTTACACAAACATTAATTTTAAATATTTAAACATACCTACTTATATTAGGCAAACACTAGAATAATATGCTTCAAGTGCCTACCTACTATACTATCCATACCTATAGGTAAATCCTATAGGTAAATCCTATTAATTTACCTATAGGTAAATCCTTTTATTTTGATTAGACATTACCATTATACATACAATCATACTTTTTTTTGCAAAAAAATGACTTGTCAAAAATCGGGGAATTTTTCATAAATTTTGCACCTTTTTTGATACAGAAAAAATACTTTTTTATTTCTGAGTACATACATAATATATTTTGAAATTTTGTAGGCTTTAATTTAAGAGCTTATAAATGCTTACAATTTTAAGTATGGGTTTTCAAATACGATGAATTCAAATCCAAAATTAGAAACTCGAGAGATAATTGATTAAAAAGATCTTTTTAGTTTTAAATCTAAACCATATTTAGACAATTAGAAAATCTCACTTGTAACTTGTAGGTGCTATACTTAATACTTATATAGAATAGTTATTAAAAAAGAAAATTTTTAATATTTAATATCATTATAATAAGCCTTATATGTAATCTGTATGAGTGTAATGTAAATCGTAGAAAGATACAATTTTTAAAAGCATTCTTAATTTTCTTGTAGTACCCTACCTAGATATTACTACAAGTTACACATGACTTGTTATTTCGGACTTTTCAAATAATCATCTGGCCAACACCTAACATATACTTATATCTACGGTAAAACTTCCCTATGAGGTATTGTACTTTCATTGGGAAATTGAAATTTATCCAAATTTCATAATAGAGACCGTAAAGGATAGTTTTTAGGACAGACATGATAGCAACATATGAGCTTAAAAAATGACTTTTGAAGCCTTTTTTTATGCTTTACACAGAGGTACGACTGTGAGAGTTCATTTGCTCATTAAGAGTCAAATATGAGATCTTTGAATCTTTGTAATTCTATATTTCTAGTTTAACACTTCATTTGAACTACAAAAAATAATTTTTTCAAACTTTTACTCAACCTCAACTTAATAATAGTCAATGGATTATCCTCATATAGTAGTCACAAAATTGTTCAAAAAAACTAGTGTTTGTCAAATAAGATATAACTCAAAGATCTGTATACCTACTAGACTACTAGATAGTTATAAGTTGGTTTACAATTTCATGGGAACTCATAACTTGAAAACTTGATCCCTTTTATACTCTTAAACTTATATCGTTAAATGAGGACTTATTTGAGTCATTTTAATATGCCTCTAAAATCTAAAACCCAAAAGATCCAATTATACTGGTCCAAACAAATACTAATAACTTTTTCTCTTATTTTATTACTTACATTACAGACTATAAGTACTTACATACAGTATAGTACCCACTTACTTTATCTTATCTTTACAGACATTCTATACTTCTTTATAATAAATATGTTTATGTTTAAAATAAATATTCAAACTTACCCTCAGGCCATCGATCGAAAACATGAGATGCAATATCTCCAGCTGAATCACTTGGACTGAATAAAAATTCCTTTGTTTTGCCAGAAACCAAAATTAACCGCAGATTTATCTACAAAAAAATAAACAAAAAAAAATTATTAGGTACTTATTATACAAGTCATGAAAAATATACACAAGATTAGGATTACTGTCATTTTGTCATAAAAATACTCAAATTCGAGCTTTTTCTGTGTCCTTCAAGATATTTGATTTTAATTTACAAATATTTTTCAAAATTATTCAAGTAGCTACACCTACATAGGTATATAGTCTAGTCGACCAGGTCTACTTTTTAAAATTTACATATATTGATAGATATACTCATAATGCACTTGTATTTGAATTTTAAAATTTGAAATTCGTGTGCATTATTATGTAGCGTACTATTAATAAAACCAAATTGTATTTAAATACATGTACTTTATACTTGATATAATAAATGTAGTAGAACAGCAGGAAATTGAAGAAACAGTTTTACAGTTTCATATTTCCCTCACAGATATTTACATAAATAACAAGTATACATATAGATATGTAGGGTAGAATAATGCCTAAATATGAGTAACATAGTACTAGTCATACTTTTTGACTTTATTTTAAAATTTTATGTTTATTTTATGGGATTTTAAGGTTTATGGATTTCAGCTGCTGTTCTCTCTGTTTCTTGAAACTTGCTAAATTAATGAACCTATGTGTATAGTACCTATGTATGTATATATGTATCACATATTGATGAGTCAAAGGTCGATTTATGTAGTTATTTTATTGGTCAGATTAGATGGGTATTATTGTCAAGTTATGTCAATATAGTGGGGTACTTTGATATCTAAATTTTTGAATTTTAGTAAATTTTACATTTTACTTTTTACTGATACAAGTAAATGCAGAAAATTTTATACAATTGTACAAAATCCTAACAAAATTCTCAATTTTTTACAAAAATTGATTCAAGACCCACATCTTTAAATACCCAGAATATTTAAATTTTGCGTAAAATGACTGTATTTTAATCGGTCAGTTTCAGTTGACCTGTCTACTCTGAATTTACTTTTAAATTAATCTGTAATTTCATAATTTCGACAAAAAGCTATTCTAATTAGGGATGGTATTTTGTTATAAAATAAAATTCTAAATAAGCTTAAAAAACACCTAAATATATTGATGAGAACTGGAAATTTTTATAATTTGAGTGTCATTTTAAGCAAAATCGAGGATTTTAAATATTTGATGCTACTTGTAAACATTAAAGCATGTTATCCTTTATATTGTTTTATTAGGTATTCTTATTTTTAGATAAGCTTTAAAGGAAACAACAAAACCACAAATATTTTAGGGTGAAATAGTAGTAAAAATAAAAACCACATATAAATATTACCTATATAAATAAATACCAAAGTATATATGTAATGATAGCTTTACTTAGATGATAGTTCATTCATCCTTGTTCTTATTCAGAGCTCCAATATTTGAAAATTTTATATCATTTATTTATTTTTAGAGATTCCCACATGAATTATACGCATAAAATCTGTATAAGCCTTATAAATAGTGTATCATCTATTAGGTAAATATTCATTTACAAAAATTATAGAAAAATATTTGTGTAAAAAAATGCATGTCAGCCAGTTATGGTCTGCTGAACTACAAGGCGATGACCATTATTAGAGAAATTATTTTTTTAAAAAGTTTCATTTTAAAAATAATATACCTACCTAATAAGTATACTAGTACTATCATACTAGTTACTAGGTACTGGGTTATAGTATAATGGCCAGGGTCATATGAAACGTGCTTACAAACCTTCATTATTTAATTATTGTAAAATTTTAAAATTGTAAAATTGTAAATTACAAAAAACCACGTAAATTACACAAAAACACCACTAAATCTCCATTACCTTAATCCTACCTTTATAGTAAATAATTATAGATGTATGTATTACAAATATTATATAGTATAGTAAGTACTAATGTTAAAGATAATGCTTACGATTTTAATTATTGTACAAATATTGGCTTTCTTAATATTACCTAAATAATACTGATCATGAAATAAAAATTTTGAATTTTATGGCTTAATTTGCCTACTTAAGATATGTGAATTTTTAAAAACCTTATTTATAAAGTGTCAATATATGTCATAATCTAGGACTTAATTTTCTAATCTTTGAAATTTTGATCAAAAATTTTAAAAAATTTCAATAAATAGTTCAAAAATCTACAAGTATAAAATCCTTAAGAACTATGCTAGATATACTTAAGTAGGTACTTTGGTAAGTACTTTATGTACATACTCGTATATCTGTAGATATCATAATTTTAGACGCTTTTCCGTAAGTTTGCCACAAATTATTGAGTTTTTGGTATATCTTAATCTTATTAGGTATATAAATACTTGTCTTGTAAATCTCATTTTTTTTTTAAATTTCACTTGATTTATGGATGGTTAGAGAGACATATTAAGAGCTAGGGTAGATTAAAATTTCGAATGCAAATTTAATTCAGAAACAGAAATAAGGAAATTATTTGGGCGAGATTAGGATTTAAGGGTGATTCAACTTTATTCATTCATACATATACATAGGTATGTATGTATGTGCATAGGTTATATATAAATATGGCATTACTTTACATATAAATTCAGGCTTGAAATTTTTAGATATTTAAGTTCTAAATGAGAGAAAGAACAACCGTTTTTTTCTGACCGAGAGCTAAAATATAACCTGTAAACTGTAGGGTAGTACTCTACTTATTATATCATGCAAACTTTACAACACTACCTATACTACAGATCATTCTGAAGCTTTAAATTGCGTAAATGGGGATAATACTGAGGTAATAAAGTTATAATGGCATATCTGCAAAATCGAAAAAAAAACCTACAGCTATTGCATAGATTAAAGGTAGTATAATCTGTATACTTGCAGGTATTGTTGTCAGTTATTTGAATTTTGAGAAAAATGTTTAATATCAATTCGAGTATCAAAAAAGGTGATACGCTTCATTTCCATATGCTCGTTTTTTTCTTATCTATTCTGCTTTTTTTTTTGACTAATTTCCTAAAAAATGTAATCTACCTACTAGTATGTACATAGGTACGAGTAGTCTATGTGTATGTTTTGTATGATCAGATATTTTTATCACTCAATTTCACCCAAAGTAGGAAGTTCTTTGCTTCTATTTTCTAATACATTTATTGTCTAGTAGTAAATGGTAGGTAAATAAAGCCTAGTAGATTGGTATAACAAAGACAATTGTGAATGACAGCTGGAGAGAAACGGTGGCCTAACTTGCTATTTAAATATCCCTCAAATGTGTACTCATATGGCAAATTAAAATAGGAAAAATAGTTGAGAAATTCGCAAAAGTTCGATTTTATTGTAAAATATTTGAATTTGAAAACCTATTGCAAATTAATCTATATTTTGTAGAATATTATTTTTATCAAAAACTTCATTTAAATCAGGAATGACAAGATTTAACGTCAATGCAGCAATTAAAATGAGTTCAATATTGAACTAATAATTTATTTTTCAGAGCCGAAACAAGAGAATACACCATTATGATTTTACAAAGTTTTAGATCTCTTTTCTGACCATTTTTTTTGGAAAAAATTTACTAAAACTGGTACCTTTGACCCTTGGAACAGACTTAAATAGACTAATAAGTGTGTTCAAAGTTTGGTCCAAATTGTTAAAAAATATAAGCATTGTAGTTCCGTTAAATCATTTCCAATGAATTCTAAATCCTTTGTAAAAAAACGACTTTAAAACCTGACATTTACCGATAGTTTGTAATTTGTAATAATTTCAAGCACTACTTGAATCCGTACCTGTGCTTGTTCTACTACTAAAATGTATGCAAAATACTTACTACATATATATATACATATACTGATACTGACTAGTAGTATTTTAAAAAATAAAATCCTTAGGTATAAATTAAACTACACTTTCACACTCGACTGGCGAAAAAAAGAGTTCATCAAAACAAAAATCTCGACTCATTGAAAATTCACAATCCTGAATCCTGTAAGTCAGTCAGTCTTGTCTATCAAAAAAACTTCTGTTTTGTCAATTGAGACTTGACTAACAGTCTAACAGTAATTTCCTATAAAATCTGCTTTTAGAAAAATATCTATTAGGTAGTATAAATCCAAATGATGCTATTAAACCTTCCAATATGCATGGTAAATGGTAAAAGGTTTAATAGACTCGAAAAAGAGGTTAAATTCTCAAATAATTATTTCAATTTAGGTACTAGTACAAGAACATGCTAGCTCCTAAAGGTAGCATGCATGCATGTAAGTATGTATTTACCTTTAAATTTTAAGAAATTTAAAAATTTGCAAAAATTTATTTCAAAAGTGGACGATTTGCAAGTTCAAAGAGTAATTTAGAAAATTAGAAAAGTGTTCAAAAAAGGGTTCAAAAATCACTTGACTTGATTAATAATGCTAGGATAAATATGAAATAAATATGAAATTAGAGCAATATTAGCACACTTGACTAGTCGTAAATCATTTCCTGAAAAAAATCAAAATATTATGTACCCTACTAGTTATAATTACACTACTGCTGAAGAATATACCTACATCATATAATATAAGGCCTGAGAAAATAATTCAGGTTTACAGTTTTGAAATCAGAACAAATATTTACAAAATCAATTTTATGTCTTAGGTCTTACATGTAACACACTATAGCACCTACCTACTTATAGTATTAACAGGATAGAAAAGATAAATGAAGTAATTTCGCAAAATTTTCTAAATAATTTGCTCATCTACCTCTCTATAAAGTACATGTAGGTATACTGTACAGTACATGTAGCAAAAAGCTAATTAAATCAAAAGACTAATTAATTCTCATCTAATTTGAGTACTTTTACTGTGAATTAATTGAGCAAATAAATTTATGATTTCTTTCAAGTTATAAAGTACCTTAGTACTTAGCCATTTGTACAAGTCTGAATTTCTTTCAAATCAATCAACATACATCACTTACAGATATATATGTAAGTACCTACCTATATGATATTGACGTTGATCAAAATTGCAATCAAAGTTACAAAATAAATAGGTAAGGTAAATATAAATAGAAAGCTTATCTTGAGGAAAATAATAACGTGGAATATTTGTGAATCAAGATTAAAATCTTGGAATTGCAATGCTCGCTCAAATATTGTATATTTTAATAGACATTTTTATAATAATATTGGCATTTTACTAGGTATTTACTGATATTATAGGTATAGTCTATAGTACACTATAATTACATTGGTTGATATGCGAGTGACGAAGGTCTACCTAATATTATTGTCAATTAAAATGCCTACATAGAACCCATACTTTTTATTTAGAGGTCAAGTTAAAATATAACAAGTTAACTAGAAAATTCTTACAAAAGGTAAGCCTTACACAATGGGTACAAGCTACTTAAATAGGCATACTACTCTTATGCTGAATTTAAATTTTCAAAATTTTGAAAAATTTGAAACTTGTCAGTCAGAATCAGAATTCAAATCAAAAATGCAAATATTGATCCAATCAAAATTTCAATAATAGATCATAGATGCTATTCATTCTATTGATCTAGTGTTTTAGACTCTAGATCAAATTTAAATGCTTAATGTGTGTATTTCTAGCTTTAAATTTGAATCTCAAAAGGTCTTATTTAATTTAAAAATTGCCTATCAAGTTAGAGATATTGTACATTTACATTTATTTAAAATTGTTCCCTGTTTTCAGAGTCCCCTTCTAATTCTATAAGACTTGATTTTTCAAAGGTAAATTTCATTTTTGTAATTTTGTAGGAGTAATTCCAATGTTAAACTGATAAACTCAAGTCTACATACTTACATATAGAATAGAAGTATGTACTAGTAGTAGGTAGTAGGTACTCTAGTTAAATACATAAATATTTGATGCAAAATAAGCAAGAATTCAGAATGAAAAATATTGTTCAGGCCAAGTCATATACTATATGGTATACATACAAGTATGGTAGAATACTTCTAGAAACATGATTTGAATTCCTTCAAGATCAAAAGATTCCTAAAAAAGGCAGGAAAATGTGTGTATTTTTAGTCAGAATAAAATATGAGTATAAAGTACGAGTACTTATACCCACATAAAAATAGTTAAATGCAAAAAACAACGATATGTACCTAAATACATATAGGTACCTACGTAGTATATATTTAAAATAGACTAGACTTATCAATATTTAAATACGATTTTAATACTATTATAATCCAATAATGCTATAGTAGGAACACTACTACCTACTACTACCTATTAATATTACAAAAAAACTAAAGTTTATAAAATATAGAAAAGAAAAAACCGCCTTCTCGAGTAAATAATGCATAAAAATATTCGATTCCAATACCTAATTTTAGATTTAGAAATCAATAAAATTATCCTAGTAGTATTTACAAGTACCCTACCTATAGTCTATTGTAGTAGGCACTTTGATACGATTTTAATCCACTCAATTATACCTATATACCTATATAAACCACACATATAGGTACAATGGTTTATACTTATATAGGTACTTTGATATGATGGTTAAAATGGTCTGATTTGAGCTGACATGCTCTAAATAGATATCAATAATCTATGTATATTTATGTATATAAATACATAAATAGATTATAATTTATGAACATGTTTAAATCTGAAGTTTGTAATCCGGTTAAATAAATAGTACCCTACTATATAGTAGTACTATTTGATTTATAATTGACAAAAATGGCTTACATGGGCGTTTTATTTATTTTAATCATTACCGGAAATTCTCAAAGTAAATCTTGAGATTTTATTTAAAAAAAAGGGTTAATGAGTACTTTTGAATATCACTGTATATATATATAGGTAGGTTATTATATGTATAAGTATAGGTAAATGTTGTAGTAGGTAGTCTAAATGAAATGCAAGGACATTTTGTTAATCGATGAAATCTGGAGGACAGAGTGTCAGAGTTATAAGGGCAGTGTTCAGCTTTACTT
This sequence comes from Nanhermannia cf. coronata Gr-Ori-00579, assembly GCA_034699045.1. Classification (NCBI taxonomy): domain Eukaryota; kingdom Metazoa; phylum Arthropoda; class Arachnida; order Sarcoptiformes; family Nanhermanniidae; genus Nanhermannia; species Nanhermannia cf. coronata Gr-Ori-00579. The sequence goes on along the minus strand of JAQIXA010001991.1, from coordinate 5,415 downwards.
GGGCTTTTTTTTGAGATATTTATGGAGAAGAAATATACATGACCTAGAAAAAAACCATCTAGATAAATAAAACTTGAAAGAAACCAGATTTAATCGCAAATCACAAGAGTTAAACTGGAGCTAATTAAATTTATTCATTAGTTTTACTTGATATTTGTCTTACTACCTATGACTATAAGAATATATTCATACCTTAATCAGAATCGTAATCATATGACTGTTCTTAGATTTTGAGAAATTCAAGTCACAAAGTCCATTTAAATAATCGAAATTTTTTAAAAATTCGACTAAAATTCTAAACTTTTTGGATAGTTGAAAGCAAGTTTTAAGATTTTTTTTACGATTCATAATTTCGATTACATACCTTGTAGAATACAAGCGTTCAAAATTTATCTAAATACCTAATTATAGATCTTTAACTGATTTATATCAGTTAAAGATACTCAGCAAAATGTAATTTATTTTTATAGATACTTATAATGGTATAGTGTTTGAACAAATTGTAGATTTTATTAAATAAAATACCACAAAAATGATTTTGAAAACCAGAGCATGAGCACAGTGCTTATCTGTTTTACTTTGAGATAATGGTTTTTTGAAGTTTTTAAGAAAAGCCTACTTCTTTTTACTTGTATTTCAATCCAAGTATCTACTTGTTTTTTTTTTCAACTACTCGTATTATCTCGAGATATAATTTAGTCCATGTAATACACTTTTTTGTACAATTGTACCTATATAATACCAACTAAAAGTACTACTGATATATTTACTATTATTCTTATCAGGTGAACCAAAAAGCCAAAAAAGACCACAATAATATAACACTACTATTAGTAGCGTACTACTTTTAATAACAAATTTATTTAAAATTAAAATTAACACTATTCAAATTCATTTGGGGTGCTGAATTTTAGTTGAATGGGTAAATGTGATAAGGACAATTATAATTATATTTAAATATCTAGATAGTTATACTAGTACTTGTATATGTACTTGTACTATACAAGTACTAGGTATGTATTTGAAATATTGGAATATTGAAAGGAAAATGGGCATGAAATTCAAAACTTTAAACTTACAAGTTAGGAAAGAGATTTGCAAAAAATTATTTTAAAGAAAAACCGCAAACTATAACTTGCAAAAAAATACATAAGGTAATAGGTAATACATGTTGTCTATTATTCAAGTACCTATCTACTTGTATTGTATTCTGATTCTGAGCAAAAAAATACAAAATAAAAAGATCTGATCTGATGAGTTTATTATTATTATGAGCTATAGTACCCTACAATAGGTATAAAGTTTATATATAAGAAAAATATCGACTTATTTTTATTTTGGAAGTTTTATTAAGTTTTTAGAAATATATAAGGGGTGGTGGTTCAACCATGCGAAATATCCCTATATAATACGAGTAGTAGGAGTAGGTAATATAAATATGCATATTTACCCAATTTAAATAGATAATATTATTATAGCCTATTTACTACAAATAGTTGCAAATAGTAGAGTAGTAAATGGTAAACCTTCTGGTTAAAAACCTCTCAAAAATCACGTTTATACAAATAGGTAGGTAGAATAATATTCCTATGCTTTTGATCATTTTTTGCCAATTTTGATGTTTTTTTTTTTAAAAATAGATATTGTATGTATAATTTGTAAAAAAATATATTTATAGTTTTACAAAAAGTGAGTTTTTGACAATTTTTGTGTAAATAGGTATGTATTTAAATTATAAAAATTTGATAAAATTTCAAAATTTTAAGGGTTTTTGTCGCATCACCACTATTTAAACCATTAAAATTAAGCATTTATCATCGAAACTCGTTGATATGGATGAATATTGAACTTTATTCTATTTATTTACATGTTTTCTTACAATGGGATGCTTATTTTATTAATTCAATTTCAATAAGGTATATCTCCTACTGGGGGGGGGGGGGGATTTGTTGTGTAACGGACTTCAAGATCGATCCACTACAGAGTGATTTGGGACGATAATGACATGTCAATGGACAAAATTGAACATAAAATTTGTGCCATATCCATGGATATGTAGGCATACGTTAGATGCAATGGAATAGAAATGTTCGCGTTTCAGTTTAACAGCCCTTTATGCTAAGCATTTTTCTTAGGTTTGAGAAATGCTGACCCTTCGGGCCAACATTTTTAACCTTAAGAAAATTTCAAAATTTTGAAAAAAAAACTTGTAAAATAGGAAAAAATTTGAAGAAAAAGTGTAAAAAAAATGAGGGTTTGGCAGGATTCGAACCTGCGCCTCCGAAAGGAGCAATATTGTTTCTGGTAGGCTGACCCTTTAAAGAGCCAGACTAGTCTACCAGAAACAATATTGAAGATTCTATTTATACCCACCTGCTTGATGACCCATCAAGCAGAGGTGAATTTTTTTAAAATAATGTCAGAACATATTTATTTATACATATTTGCAATTCATTCAATTGATATTTTAATGATGATAATAATCCTTTTATGTAAAATCGTCACTAAATCTTACCGAAGAAAAAACTCACTGTCTTGTCTTGAAAAATGATTAATTATAATAATTATTATTAACTGTTAAGGCAAAGGACTAATCTTTATAAATAGAATAGGGGTAAAATAGTTTCAGTAAGTGTAGTGACACGAATAAGTAGATCTTGTTCAATTTTATACCTTTCTTCTAGTGTATCTTATATAGGTAGGGTACTATAAGCAGATCTACTTGTATCTCTAAAGTATAGGTATTTATAATCAAATTCTCTCTTTTATAATCAAATTTAAAAATTATGTTTTCTAAACAATTTCCAAGTTCATCTATTTAATATTCATTTTTAAAGGTTTTAAAACTCTATACTGTAAAACTCTTTTTAAAAGCTAAGAATTTTCAAGTGTCTGTTTTTGTAACTTATTCTGTTAGCCAAATTATAAAATGTGTTTAGACATTGAATAATTATTAAGTACTACTACTCAAGTATAACCTACATTACATAGTAAATATATGTGCATATATTTGCACATTCAAAAATAATTCGATTAACATACATTTACTAGAAGAAAAAAAAAACTTACATAGGTAGATAGTGTATTACTACATGGTAGACTTATGTGAATTTTACACTTTTAATTTTTTTCTTTTCCTGATTCAAAACTGGTAACATTTCTCATACTCATAATAAATATCAAGTACCTGTATAGATGTATAGATGTATATATAGACACATGTATATTGTTTATAAAAATAATCCTTATTTAACCTTATAAAAAGCGTAATTAACATCTAATTAAATACTAGCATGTTTGTAAAAGTACAATTTTTGTCAGTATTTCAACCTTGATTGAGAATTGTTAGAATTTTTAGATTTGAAAAATAAAGTCGTATAAAGGATCCAGCTGATTAGATATGCGAATGTTTTGAAGACATTTCAATTAATTTTGTAAGGTAAAGAAATCACTTTTATTGGGGTTTAAATCATTTGTTCTAAAGTTCTAATAAAATGAATAGAAATCGAGTTTATTGTACATTTAACTCTACTCTAAAGTATTCAAGTATTTTGGATTTGAACAAATAATACTATGTTGTATGATATGGTATGTATAAAGGAACATTTGAATTTAAATCTTATCATTTCCGTTGAAAATGTAATTCTCAATCTCCTTTTCAATTATCAAAGTAAGATAATTTAGATTTGGAATTGTTACTCATAGATAGATAGTACAAAGTAGACAAGAAAGAGAAAGCGAAAATAATTAAATATATAATACTACCATACTTGTATTTGAGAATTAAAGTTGAATTTTTTTGTTAGATATTAGAATTTCGAGTTTAAATTTTTTAATATTTGAATCGTTTTAATGATAAGTATTATACTAGGATTTTATTAAATACTCTTTAGCAGAATGCACGGCTCTTGGAATCACATACCCATTGCATTAGATTATAAGAAACATTTTTTAAATAAAATTTTTTAGGGCTCGAAGGCCACTTAAAGGGTCAATAGCACTATATTATATGAAATTTTTGTTGTAATGGCACAACTGGATCTTATAAGGATCCTTCATGCCAAGTTTGGCTAAAATCTGTCCAATTATTTACGAGTAATCTTCTGAATAGACAAACAAATAAGCGAGCAAAGTTGAATGAAAAAGTGCTCGCTTCGCTTCTCACATTAAGTAAGGTATTCTGTAGTCTGTAGGTATATTTAAATTATTAATTATTAAATTAAAGTTTCCCCTTTTCTGAGTCTGATCCTGAGTTCAAGGCAGTTGCCTACTCCTACTGTGTGTTTTATAGGCTAATAAAATACAATAATTATATGCATACTTGCCTACCTGAAATATAATACTCAAGTAAATTACAAAGACAAATGAATTATTATTATATTTATCTAATTCTACTACTTATTATGTACATACTACTGACATAGTACATAAAGTAGTAGGTAATAATAGTAAAAAAAAATATAATGCAAGGAAATGAGCATAAAATAATATCTAATTTTTGATCATGCAAATCTATTATAAATCATTTTAAGTTTTCCTTTTGAGTCTTTAAATCATTTATTTGTAAAGGTAATGTTATATTATACGTATCAGTATGTATATGTATAAGTATGTACATATTTTCAAATTAAATCTGATAATTTTGCCTAGATATTAATAATTAATAAGTAAAATAAGCTACTTATTCGTCAGGGTTTAAGACTTAAGATTAGAAATTGAACAAAAAGGCTATCAGTTCTTACTAGCAGTACCTACGCCTACAAGCTTTGTATTATCTAAGTATGCCTAAATGTACAAGTTAAATCAAATAAGGCTAAAATTTGCACAATTTTTCTACCTACATAAATATATCTTGACATTTTATAAAATTTAGATACTTTTATAGTCAGGAGATAGGTCAGGTTTTGCAAAATTTGCAAACTTTTTAATGGAAAAATATACTTTTGTCAAATTTTTGAAGGCTTTTAGAGCATATAGATATGCACAAAATTTGGCAAATTTTTACATAAATGTAAATTATAAATTATAATTACACATAAGTAGATCAAAAATCAAAGGTGCCTTTAAATTTGTCAAATTTTGCAAACTTTTAGAGCTAAAAATAAACAAATTTTGGCCAAAAATTTTAAAGACTCAATGTATTACATATGTATATAGAGTATACTCGTACCTAGGTGGTTGGATTTTACCAAATAGGAATATTTTGGGACTTATCTTTAGAAAATTTTGGAAAAAATCGAAATTTTTTTTCGTCGCAATGGGTCGAGAAAGTCCCCAGGAGGTCAAATAGCATACTTGTCTTATTAAAAGGTGGACTGCCGACCAGTGGCAGTCCACCTTTTCGCCACAAACCTAACCTAACCTAACCTAAAGCAAACATAACTCCCTTAATGAGGTCCTAAAAACCTTGCGGGT